>JANIJG010009412.1:24082-38974 GCA_024611175.1 Megaceryle torquata | reverse complement strand
AAATGCAAGAAAAAAAAATTATTTTTTTAAAAACCTAAAAAACAAAAAGGTGGTAGGGTTTGTTGTTTTTTTGCTAAAAAAAAAAAAAAAAAACCAAACCAAAAAACAAACAAAGAAAACCACACAAAAACAAACCAGTATACTGTAATTACAAAAGTTGGAAATATGAATTTCTTAAATGATAACTACTAACTACTCAAAAGCCTTAGTTTATGTACAGTCAGTAGAGAGCCTGTGGAGGAGTTGCTGGATCACTCTGAGTACAGATAATGTATGCTAAACAGGTGATATGACCTTTTCTTCATTAACCAAATTATTTTTGACAGGTGGCCATTAGCAATGATCTAGCTTTTCATACTAAGCAGATCTTCTGGAGCAACTCCTAATAACTGCAATTTTCACGATCCTCATAGCAGGACCATTTGATGTGAGAAGTTCTCAGGTTGGGGTGGTTCTAGTTAGCTAGTGGGACAACACAGCAGGAGTAAGAAGGAGTTGCACCCACCAGCTAAGATATTTCGGTCCTCTTTGCTCCAGTGCAGGCAGAGTCATTCCCTTGCTGCACACTGATTTCTGTTCTGCCTTTTCCTGCTGCTACACTGGTCTCCTGGGTGCTGTAGGCAGTAGTCTTAATAACCAGCGCACATGTTCTGCTTAGTTTACTAATAATTTACAGCAATTTGTAGACTGTTAATATAATAAATTTGGGCTACACTGTTGACACAAGTTGTTATCATGTATGAATGGCTGTGCTTTGATAAATGAATGCAGAGTGTTCTTCTAAAAGCGCACCGTGTTACTTCAGAGCATATGCTTCTTATTATGGGCATATTTCCAACTGAACAAGAATTAAGCCCTGCACTTGGGGCTTTCTGAGTATGGACGAGCAAGGCAGGAAAATGCTTTCTTAATAATTTGCAAGACGTATCTTCTTACTCTACTTTCAGTTTTCTGATGTGTCATAAAATTGACTGAGTTTACACAGAAACCAGGCAACTGTCCCCTGGTTTAAAAGTGCATGGATTCATCACAGAAAGTTTTGGATAGCCCCGTTGGTGCACTGACCTTTATTTGAAAGATCCAGAAGCATTTGCTGTGTATTAACTGCAATACCTTTGGGTTAATGCTATACACACAGCTTAAGTTAGGTACTTTTCCTTGCACTGCCTATTTCTTGCTAACAAGAGTAAAGAAGCAACAGATTTTATTTTATTTTTTTAGATTTTACGTTGTTGCATCTTTTATCTGTACCATATCCTATATAAGTCAAGATTATTTTTTTAATAAAGAGTTTCTTCCTACTAGTTCATGTATGACAGTTGATTACCCATTAGTCTGATTCCCACAGTATAACACAACTTTTGCACAGCAGAAAGATATTTTAACTCACTAATCCATGCAAAGAGGACAGAGGATTTTCTTTTCATTGTATTAAGCTCATTTTTTGAAATTAATATTTCTCTTCTATGTGTTTCTATGCAACAACTACAGGTAGTTGTCTTTTCTGAGGAAAAAAAAATAATGTTGTTACGATTTATTTAGCTTTTTTAATGGCTTTCTTGCTTTTAATTATACTGAGTACTGCTTTCATGCTGTTCAATTTTCAAAGCTAAAATATCACCATGCCTGCTATACAATATGCAGGCCTTTGTCATGCTTTTATGGTCAGATTACTTCCTGTATTATATGTGAAATAATAATTCATCTCCTTAAATAACTTCATGCTCTTACCTACCTTTCTTTCTGCCACAAAGAGAAAATAAACAAAGCTTTAGAAAATATTATGAAATAATAAAATCCATATGATGGTAAAATATTATCAGGGCAATGACCTTCATCTGGGAACTTCACCATAATCACATGAATTTTTACGTTCATTTCTCTACAACATGTCAGAATTGCATATAAAATCTTGGTTATGTTACACATTACCTTAGGGTAGAAAGAACTGTTTCACAAACTGATCTGAATCTTCACAGAGAAGTTTTGAAAGATTTTAGAGGCTTTTCAAGGATGCAGGACTGTTTCTTTAGAGCATGTTGCTGCCCCATGGATGCAACATGTAAAGCCCTTAGCTAAGTTGTGCTTGGCAGGAGGGGAGATGTGTTATCAGTGATCCCATCACAGAGGGAGGCAGGACTGCCTGGAAAAAGGGCTGACCCCCATCAGTGGAAGGTGGCTGTGTTGCAGCTCTGATTTTTTTTTTTTTTTTTTTTTTTTTTTTTTTTTTTTTTTTTGGTGGCCTGTATTACTTCTGTTCTGCACTTTCCATCTCTATCCACACACCAACATTTTCCTCAGCTTATGATAGGAAAATATTGAAGCTCTACAATTGAAATGCATTGCAAATACCTTCTGAGGGAAAGGTACTTTGCTATTGTCCCCTGTGTACACTGTTCAATCTCCCCATTCCCATAGTATCTGAGGAACATATTGACTGTGTCCATGAGGTAGAGCACTGATCCACAGTCCTTGCACCTCCGTTGTGCATATTAGGGCACCTCTGAAGAGAAAGTGCAACTCCCTCCACCGCAAGTGCCCAGTTCCCTTCCAGAAGGAACCTGGGAGCAAATGCATTGCAGAATAAACCTACTTCATTGCATAAATTCAAGGGTTATGTGAAGGAATATATTCAATGATGATAGAGAAGAAGCTGTATATGGAAAATGCAGGATGCTTCACTTTGTTTCTTGGGACTTCAGCTGCTAAAAATTGTACAGGTTTATGTTGAAATGCCTGTATTTCTGTTGATGTCAGTGGAATCACAGTGGTGATGTTGATAGAGCTGATCTTGCCCATACACCTTTTGCTTTCTTTCTAAATGTAAAATTATCCTTGGGATTTGGGAGATATGGGTGTATTTCTGATACGCTTGTTTTTACTGATCATTTTGTATTAATTTTAAAGGCCTGACCTCTGTAATATATCTGCAGGTAAGCCAGTTATGATTGTTACTGAATACATGGAAAATGGTTCTTTGGACAGCTTCCTACGGGTAAGTGCAATAGAGAACTACATGGTGCAGACTGGCTCTTGTTCTGAAATGGTTACGAATTTGCTGCCGCTGTACTCTGATTCATTATCAGCTCTTGTTGCTTGATATTTCATCATTATTTCTGTTTGGTTTTGTGTGCACTGTCACATGCTTAGAAAGCCAGGTAGGCATCTGCTAGTCCATTTTGACTGAGTGTTATTCCAAAATGAAGAACATTTTTGTTTTATTAGTATGTCACATCAGTAAAAATACCCAACCAAAACAGAACAAAATTCTGGCACTCAAAAATGGAAATTGTTTTTCTGAGGGTTGAATTACTACTGTAATGCAGTTGCACTTATTGTTTAGAGGCCTGTATGTCTTACTAAGCGATTTCCAAAGTGAACAGAGTTGTGGAAATGTTATCAGTAAACCAATAATAATGAACCAAGAGCCATTTTTCTTAATGTGAAAAGTTTAGGGAATAACCCCATACCTCAGGGTGAAATATTTAGCTAGCAAACTTTATGGGCCTGTTTTCTTTCCCCAACCTTAGACATACTAATACTGTTGTTGATTTATCTTCGTTTTCTGTCAAAGTTGGTAGTGAGCCTAAAAAAATTTGAATGCTCCTTGTGTCACCAAGATTTACTTGTAGCAAAATAAGAAGTGTAGCAGAAATGAAATCCCATCTGAGGGAAAACACTAGTTTAATTTTAATTTGTTAGGGCAAACTCAGCTGTGGCTGGGAGACTGCTTTGGTTCTGCCATGGTTGAATGACATTATCCCCCAAATTCATAACACTGAACTAGATGTTTAACCCCAAAAGGGGATATATTGTCAACCTTATTTTCATTATGTACCATATATGTTATGATGTTCACCGGAGCATGTAAAATACATATAAATAATGTGTCAGTATATCTGAATGAAATAGGATCTGTAGTGAACTACATATATTTTGTTTAGGCTGAAAATCCTTGAAGAAAGCTCTGAGGAAAGGAGACTAATTTCTGACTATACAGAACAGTTGTTCAGCTTGTTTATTCATTTCAATGTGATTTTTAAATATATTCTTTTTTACTACTTTTGAATGGAGACATAGCTAAGAAATTTGTGACTCATTAATATCACAGGCAACTCGGGCCATATAACCCTTTCTACGCATGCCTTTTAGAGCTAGTTAGTTTGCTTTCCCCACTGCCATTGAAAGGTTGTCTGAGCATCTAATTTCTTCCATGATTAGAAACCTTCTGATTTCCAAGTAAATCTTTCCCAAGGTCTGTACAGATTGTCTTGAGTTGACTCTAGTTAAAGAACATTTCAAAACAGGGAACTGCTTAGAGTCTTTTATAATAATGATTTTTTTCACAAAAGGGAATTTCAAGAGGCTCTTTAAGCATCTTCTGTGCCATATATTTCTCTAATGTTTACAGTGCTAATATCACCCTTAAGTATATTAATCAAAAATGAAATGAATGCATTCAGTCTTGCAGACTGATTTGTGTGAGCTCACCCCACACGACAAAGCCAGCTCCCATGTATTTAATAAAATTCTGGAAGAAGCAGCAGGAAGAGCTGGAGAACTGCCCATGATGATACATTTACAGCACCAGGGGATTCATTTGAGAGCTGCACTAGGACATACTGTTGTCCTGTTGTCTATGCACCCATATATCAATATCAAAGCTGGATGTTAACAAACAGCATTAGTAAGAGCTAGGAGATTTAAAACAGATGTCTAGAAGTAGACAATTAGACATATAAGCAACTATTGGTTTCTAGGATAAGTCACAGTATGTTTAACCATTATTTTTTGTTGTTGTTCCTGAAGCTGAGAATTTTGAGGAATTAGTTTAGATTTAATAGAATTTGAAATGGGGTGGAATCAGATCAGCATTTACTCTTGTTAAAAAAAATACTTGTGTAATAGAAAACATTCATTAGTCCATTGGATAAGGCTGGAATTTTCACTAACAATTCCTATGGCCTTTCAGGGAAGTTGGACACTCTTTTCCCTAATGTCCTGATGCTTCATTCTCATGAGCACACACAACTTAAGTTTATGTCCTACTTTCACACAGGCCCCACCTAGGAAATTAAAGTTCTGATGACAGCAAGAATAGGAAAAGTGATTTTTTATCTGAATTGAAAATCTGTCCCCTTTCCTCAGCTGACTGGGAGATTAGTCTTCACCTGTCAAAGTAGTTCCACATGTGGCATGACCCCTGACTCTCAAGCTATTCACTTGAGAAGCTTTCTGGTCTTTATCAAAAATTCTGTGCAAGGAGGAATACGAACAGCCTCTTAAATGACAATTTCAATGTTTTTCAGAAACACGATGCCCAGTTCACAGTCATCCAGCTAGTTGGCATGCTTCGAGGGATCGCATCTGGCATGAAATATTTGTCAGATATGGGTTATGTCCATCGAGATCTAGCTGCTCGTAATATCCTCATCAATAGTAACTTGGTATGCAAAGTCTCAGATTTTGGTCTCTCTCGTGTACTGGAAGATGACCCAGAAGCTGCTTACACCACAAGGGTGAGTTTCTGTGTTTGTTTATCCGTTTGAAATTCTTGTTGGTTGTAACAAAGTTAAACTGAAATCAGAGGGAACCCCCCCCAGACTTATACTCTGTTTTGCAGAGGCCATCATCTAGTGTTGCATGCCCAGAGATGTTCAATAAACCATAAATTCATCACAGCTATTTTTAATTCATGTTTCAGAGAAGATAGAAGGAAAAAAATTATTGTTTCTGTTGGTAGATTATTTTTCTCGAAGTATGCAAAAATCCATGGCTTGGTTTCTTTCTATGGACATGTAAAGCATTCAGTGCTACAATTAACACTTGAGTTGGTATGGCACACAATAATGTAAGTCTTCATGTGTGCTTTGAACAGGTTTTGTTACATTGATGATTTGTCTTCATCCAGTAAAATAGAAGATCCTACCCAGCAATAATTACTTTTTTAATTGTTATATTTGAACCTTTATTTGCCTTCTAGTATGATAGGGCATGTCTGATTGGAGCATACTGATACCACTGTTCTTCAAGAGTGTGTCAGTTATACCTACTGTTGTACCCTTCACTGAGTAAAAACTTGAGTCAAATGAAAAAGAAATAAAGAAATCTTACTCAACAATGTAATAAACCTCCTGTACTTTCTTCTTCTTATATCATATATACAAGGTAGTACTTGTCTTTTGGAGATGTAATGATATCAAGGAGGGGACATACCTCTGACTGTTTTGTCCTGAGGTAGAGAGGCTTTTACCAGATAGAAGACTGCCCATAGCATAGGCTGCTGCTTTTTTCTTTTCTGAATTTCATCCTGTCTGAAAAGCTATCTGGAGGCTACACTGTTGGCTTAGAGCCTCAGAAAAGCCACAGCATCTTCTAAATTGAGCTTTGCTGCACCTCTTGTTCTCACTTGAATAATACTTCTGGTTTATTGTGGAAATCTTGAAGGCATATGTTTAGCTTTCCATATGCAGATACTGCACTAGGATGTCTCGTCATTCATTTTAATCCTATTGCAAGTGGGTTTTATTGACTTTAGAAAAAGTGTCATGAATATCCAATATCTTAGTCAAGTGTAATTTGCAGTGATGCCTAGTAGTCTTCACTGTAGAAACCAGATTAGAGAAGAATGTATCAGCAAAACCTTAACGTGCGTTTTCTAGGCCTTCCTTCAACCCTGATCACTGACAGGAGCAATCAATTACTTTGGTAGTTTGCATTCTATCTTCTTCATGACTGAAATAAAAAAAAGTGTGACAAATGAGTAAAGAAATCCTAGCTGTTTTCTTGCACATTATATATATATTATATACATATATTTATAGATATACATTTATTAATCATACCTTCATAACTTACCAGGCATAAAGACTTTATTCTTGACCTTTCACTAATTTCTTCGACCTCTGATAAGCTTTGGCACATTGCTAGAAATACACAATATATACCACTTTAGAAAACTGTCCGCAGTTTTCTAAAGACACAGAGGTCTCTCATGGTTGCTATAAAGAAACATTAGTAGGAGAAAGCAGTTTTCATGCTCAGTATAGGTGCAGCATTCTTAACTAAATATTAATATAATGCAAGAGTTCCTCAAGAGAAAATTGTCTGTAGTTCAGCCAGAGGCGTATTGCCTTGTCAGATAGGCTTGCCTGCCCTCTTCTTAAAAACTCCTGTGAAAGTAATGTATGTTACTGTCCCCAAGGTAAACAGTTTCAGATACAGTATTTATCTAGTCACATATTTAACCTCCCTCCCCCAGGATGTAAGCTTGCAAGCTAACACAATTAGCTTCTGTTCTACCAATTGCCCATCGGCAGGTGATCGATCTTCCCTTTAAAGCAGCTGCTTACATGTATGGAGATTGCTGTCCTCTTTGCACTTATTCCTCTAGTCTTTTATTTTCTAAGCAATTTTTCCAAAATTACTATTCTTGCTGGTCTCCTTCAGATTCTTTTCAACTGACCAACATTTTCCTTAAATGCGATGCCCAAAATGGGTTACTAATGCTCAGCACTAAGCATAGCATATTTATCTCCTATATCTTGAACATACCTTTTCCATTAGTATCTCCATGGGTGAGAAGTCTTTATTTCTCCTCCCACTCCCAGCACAACCTTGCCACAGGGTGAGCTCGTGTTCTTGAACACATACCTCTGCCGGGCTTTGAAGTTCAATTCTCTTATTCCAAAATTAATATGAGCATGCAAATTAATCTGTAATTTAGTGATGGCATATTGTGTACTCACTTTAAGAGCTGAAGTTACCTTTGAGTCCTAGTAAACTTAGATGAAAAAGTTGTATAGGAGCAAAAATGAGCTCTCCCTCAAACTGTGTAGCACACAGCTTCATAAAGCAAGTGCACTTCCTTGAAAATGAAGCGTATATTAGTGACTTATATCCATGGGTGGTTAGGACAAAGCAGGGTGCACAAGGCATCAGGTTTTCCAGACAGTGTTACATGTGAATTTCCAATGGCCAAGTGCAGCATTAAATTTTTTTGTATCTTCCTATCCTTCTACCACTTATTTTCTAAGCATACCTTCCTATTTACATTTAGATAGTGAAATCAGATGGAAAGAAAGTGTTTTGTAAAGTGTAATAATCTGTGTTCAGTAAACTCCATCTAGCATTTATGGTGTGTATCCAAACTGCTGCAGGAAGATGCTCAGATAATTAAAACCTTCAAATACAACCTAGGACAAATCTAATTTACTTCAAAAGTAGCTGCTGAATATAACTTTGCCACACCTTAACTCTGAGAGAAGGACAAGGCTATTTGCTATGCATCTTTCTGCTCAAGTTTTCTTTGAAGTGAATCTTTTATACATGTCCAGATAGTGTGTCCCTGGGGTATGTTTGATCCCCCAGCTTAAACAGTGAGGGACCACAAGTGTGAAGTTGAACTCCAGTCCACTGGAAGAAACCTGTGCAGTTCATGTTCCTGATTCTTAGTCATATCACAAAACACAGGACTATTTCCTTGCCTACTCTTACTGCATTTTGCAAGCACTTAATCACAGAACCTTAAAATAGTTTGTATTGAAAGGGACTTTTAAAGGTCACCTAGTCCAACCCTCCTGCAGTAAGCAGGGACATCTTTGATTTGGTCAGGTTCCTCAGAGCCTCATATAACCTGACTTTGAATGTTTCCAAGGATGGGGCATCTACCACCTCTCTATGCAACCTGTTCCAATGTTTTATCACCCTCATTGTAAAAAAAACCCTCCTTCCTTATATCTAGTCTTACAATTTAAAACCATTACCCCCTATCCTATTGCTACAGTTTCCGCTAAAAACTTTATCCCCATATTTCTCATAGGCCCCCCCTTTAAGTATTGAGGGGCTGCAACAAGGTTTCGATGGAGCCTTCTCTGCTCCAGGCTGAATAACCCCAACACTCTCAGCCTTTCCTCATTGGAGAGATGCTTCAGCCCTCTGCTCTTTTTTGTGACCCTTTTCTGGACCTGCTCCAACAGGTTTGTGTCCTCCCTTTGCTGAGGACTCCAGAGAAGGACACAGCACTCTAGGTGAGGTCTGACTAGAGCATAGGGGTAGAATCACCCCCCTTGAACTGGTTGCACTTCTTTTGATGCTGCCCAGGATGCAGTTGGCTTCTGGTCTGTAAGTGCACATTGCTGGTTTATGTCCAGCTTTTCATCCATCAGTACCCCTCATATGACAAAACCAAGAGAAAAATACACTTCTTAAAATACTGGTGTCATCCCAAACAATTTCATATCTTTACAACTAAAGGATGACAACTACTCAATGAGATCTTTTCAAAAGACAACAATATAATCCAAATTATAACCGCAATTCCAAATGGTCAAACAGTAAAGAATTTGTATTGTATTAATGAGTAGAGACTTTTGCCTCCCCTCCACCTCTTCCCACTTCCAGTTGTCCATTTAGTATCAGTGGTGCTAGGGAAATTATTTTCAAAGTGAGCTGAGAAGATAGATGTTTTATCTATTTAGCCTCCTGTTCTACCCCTGTTTTCTGCCCTTTAATGTCAAAGCTTGAGAACAATTCCATTGCTTTAATTAATTGCTGCAGTTCAGGATTGGTCTACCCCCAAGAAGCCCAGTCAGCCCTTTAGTCTTTCAATACACACCACTGACTGGGTGAAATTTTATGTTGTTCTGTTCTCAGAAGCTGTGTCTGAAGCTTTGCATAAAGTATATGAACATGTATCCTTTTATATATCAATAATGTATGTATCTCTTTATATAGTAATACACAGTCTGTGATGTTCATGCTATTGTAGAAGAGCTCTGGAGGATAATGCAAAGATCATAGGGGCATATGTGAAATACAGTGAGTCAATGGTTGTAAGAAAACTTTGCTACCTGACAGGGTCATTTTTTACCTCCTGAATTATTGTCACTGACTCAGTACCACAAAAGGCCTCAGGCAACCTATGGTCTGTCTGCTTACAGGAGCAGAAGCCAGCATGTGAATCAGGTTGAGTGTCTGGATTTTTTTTTTTTTAACTAAGCTTTTGTGCCTGAGGGGATATACTGTATCTACATTCTCTGTACCTATTCACTTTCAATTGAAAGGCCAAGATTGTATTAAAATTGTCATTGTCAAATTGATCGGTTTTATTCTTATTACTTTTAGATATCTCTATGACAAGCGAGTGGACTAATGACACATTATGAACTAGAAGTAAATTTAAGCCATCACACATATAGGGAGGCTGTGATTACGTCTCTCAAAGGCGTAATATTTGGTTGATCAGTAGACTATAGTTTTGCTATTTAAGCATATAGTTGGATACATCACCAGTGTTCGTGGCATTTCAATGTTAAACACTGTGCAGTTATTATATTTGCATGGGTAACCTCTCATTAAATAGACATCACTTCAAAAAATACTGTGCTTTGTTGGCAAGTATTCTAGTAGCCTGTGCCCCTAGCTAGCCGTGCCAGAGTAGGGAGGGCACAGCAAGGTGCTGCTCCATTGTGTCCCACAAGTAAGGGCACACAAGTCTTTTCTGTTATGCACATGTTATTGAAACTGGTGCTTGACAGAAATTTGTCATGGTTTGTTCATTCCCTGTATATGCAATAACAAGTCTGTATTGAAAGGTGTGGTAAAAAGGGAAACAAACCCCCACTAATTCTCTTGCCTGATAAAGGGAGAAAAGCAATGTTCTGTTAACATTTACCACTGGAGAAGATAATTTCAAAATAAAATATCCATCAGTAAGGCATGAACAAGTAGCATCAGGTGCTTAAGAGAGTAAACCAGGCTCATCTCTCTCACATTAAACCACCTTGTTCTGTACCAGTAAGATATCTCCTGAACTGAACCTTAAATCCTCATCTAATGAACTAATGCCAGGATTTTACCTTCAAGTTTTCCTGCAAAGTTCTTCTAATAATTCTGTTAGAATTAATTTTTCTTGAATCTCTTCTCCCCAGGCCTCTGCCTTAGGTTCCTGTGGCAGTCAACTTGTAACATTATAAATCACAATATATTGGAATGAGTTATGAAGACCTAGAAACAGCTGCCTTGTCCTGGAGTGCCAGATAGGCTACAAATAAATTGATGACTTCATTGACTTTAGATGAATTATGCTGAATGGCCAGATACTGTAGGAATCACAGCTTCACCTAGAGCAGATAAAACTTTCAGTTACTGCTGGCTCACTAATTTCAAACCTGGAGAGTGGTTTTCTGACCTAGACTACCTGGGATTTTGAGCTTCAATAACAAACTCCTACAATTTCTGATAGTAATGCTTTCTTGCTGCTCAAATCCAGGCATCTTATTTGGTTTCATGATGAGCATGCCCTTAAAGGGAAACCTGAACAAAAATAGATAAAACTTGTATTTACCTTCAAAAAATAATCAGTAAATATATTACTCATAGCTAGTTATGCACAAACACGTAGATTTCTCTTTATAAGACTGTATCAAATAAATTTGAGAAAACCTTTTTTCTAGGTATATCTATTATGATTTTATATTTAGAAAGTTTGTCTTAGATGTTCAGTCCCAATAGTACTAATTTTGAAGGGTAGGAGCACAATAATACTAGCCAATAATATTAGAATTTCAGATTGTCCAGTGGAGGAACAGAGATAGCAGATAAAGAAGATTAAGTTACACGAAAGCCTAATGGACATACAATAGGTAAATTTAAAAAAACAGGTAGGATTTCTTAGCACTTTTGTCATTGAAGTTTACAGAGGCAGTATCATACTTATGTTAAATATCAGGAGATAAGGGAAAGAAGGTAAAAAAACAAGAGACAATTAAAAATAAATGTGGGAGTTTAGTTTTCTCAGCTCATCTATGGTCTAGGAGGAAGTGTTTGGTTTAATTTATGCAGAAGTAAATTCTGTAAGTTATCTTTGAACCTGGCAAAGAATACTGCAAAGTGTATCCTGATTTCTGGCAAAGCAGAAAATTGAAAAGGTGATACGTGTTCAGATGAGATGTCTTTCTCAAAAATGATGGAGAGAAGTGAAAAGGGATTTTCTAATTAAGAATGATCATGGTTTTGGAATTTCAAAATAGACTTTTTTAATTACAGGAAGCCTTTTAATTTTAGAAGGCGATAGCAAAAGAAAACCACGTATTTAATTTGCAATGACTCTTCAGATTTTCTGCATATATTGATATTTGGACATCTGCTAAAATGTGAATGTTGCATAATCCTTTGAGGAAATTGCGTTTGTGTTAAAATGCTTATTTGTCTAAAAAATATTTACAAGAACTTTGGGTTTTGGCTGTTCTTTATCTTAAATTATTGAAAAAAACCATGAGTCAACAATGTCCCCTTTTAAATGCAAAGATAAGATTGGCATTTTTATGACAAATAGGGCAGCAGAATAGCAAAATTGTAGTTTTATACTCTCTTCAGTGGCAGTTGATTTATTTTTAGCTACATGTTAATGCTTTCCTTGTTTTACTCTCATTTATGGTAATGCTACATGTATCTGTAGGCTTATATAGAGTTACTGCTAAGACTGTAATAAGTAATGAAATTTGTTCGCTTGTAATAGAATCTAAGGTTTAAGTACCTTCATTTTCCACTAAAACAAAGCCAGAGGAACTTTGTTGCATTGACTTTATAATCTTCCTTACCCTGCAATATTGCAGTCTCAAAATGTTAGGAGACTAATTAATGCCATTCTGTGTAAATGTGCTTCTCCAATTGTACAGATTACTTTTTTACATGAGATTATAAAGGTAGAGACCTTCTATCAAATATGGTATTTCCTGCCCTTGCCTAAAGTGCTCATGTTCTAGCCACAAGTACATTTTTCCACGTGACATTTGGCAATTATATCTCTAAGGTTATGCAAGAAGGGCTCCATTTTCATATCTTAACATGAAATTTAAAAAGTGAGCCTGAAGCTACCTGTGGAAATTCAGATTTTTTTAGACTAATATTCTGAAAACTCCAAAATGATACTTCTGTGTTTCACAGAACCAGACATTACGCTGATGCAAGGAAAACAGCATAACTACTCCCTGCCTCAAGGTCTTTCTTTTGTAACACATCATAGTTGTATGTTCTGCCATGCCTCTATTCAAAATGTAGCTGAAGTTATTGCTAGAGAATGAGGCTCAGCCTGGCTATATCTCTGGTAGCTCACTGATAACCCCTACCTCTGTAGCTCAGCTTTTTTTTTTCAAATCAGATGGCACAGTCTCTTTCCCAGTAGCGCTAATGCCTTCAGGTACAAGAGGAGGGATTGGCAAAGGTGAGAGGGGGTTTGGGGCTTGTCTGAGGTGGCAATGCTACCAAGGAAGTGTCTAAGATCAACAAGAAGCTATCAGAAGCAGCATGGATCAACAGGTCCTTCTTTATATCTCCACCTGGCCAGGAATTTGAAACATTTCATCGTGAACCAAACCCCTCTGTTGGTCTGGCTTGGTCCGTGCTGGACACACTCATCTGTGGGAGCTCTGGCAGGGGGATGGAGCTCAGAAGCCCCTGCCAGCTGTGGGGCATGGTGGTAGCCCCTTGTGCCAGGACTCTAGCAGCCCCACAAGCTGCACATTCTTTTCCAGATATGGTTTACAGGGTTGGATTTGATCTGCAAAAGTCCTTTGCAGTTTACGTCTTGGGTAGCATAGAAGCAGTGTTGTCCAGGCAGTTGAGATGGGCTGGGATGAGTGAGTATCCTGTGGGCAGGTCTGTTGGTGTCCTCAGCATGCAGCCTGAGTGGGTTTACCTCCACTCACTCCTCTGTGCAGGCAGCATTCAGGCACCTTGGCCTTTGCAGTTGTGCTGTAAGTCTGCTCAGCTTTGCAGGCAACTTCTGAGCCTGTGGGATGAGTGGAAGGTGTTTGATTAGGAAGTTCTTTCTGTTTGTGGTGGTCAGTTTTTTGTTTCTGTAACTTTAGGATATGGCTTTCCCCCAGCACTGACATTCTTTATTGGAAACCAAAATTCACTCCACCTGTGTGCATAGAAAAAGGTTGGAAAATTGGAATTAATTTTTTTATCATCTCCACATATAACAATGTAAGCAAATCTGTTGTAAAAACAGTAGGACACAGGAGAGCTTTCCTTGTGTCTTTGACTCACTAAGGGACCCTCGACATTTATAAAGGGCATATAATTTTGCTTATCAATACAGTATGAGAAAAAAAACATTTTTATATTCTCAGTACTGTTACGGAGCAGTACTGGGAATTGTGAATAAACATATAATGAATAGAAAATACGATGTAGTTTTTGTGACTAAAGAACATCACCTTCTAGATTTCTGAAAGACAGCCATCAGGCTCTCCAGTTTGGCTTCTGTGATGAAACAGTGGTTTCAAATACTGCTGTTGAATTTCTATGTCCTATTTGTTGGTCCACAAGTAATGTCAAAATTCAGTCTTTACTTAATTTTAAGAAGTGTGGTTGAAATGAAGGTTTCTCTTTTGGTTAAGGTAGGGAGTCTGCTAAATAGGATGGGATCCACAAACACTGTATGCCAAGAAATAATCCCTCTTTGACCTTTTCCAAGCCTCTGAGACATGTCTAGTAAGACTTTGGAGGTCTGAATTGTAGCCTGAGTCAGGCCTGCCTGTGTTTCTTATAATTAATCTAATTTGTGCATTATTAGCCATGAGATTGCACATGCTTAGGCTTCAGTGTGTTTGGGCTGTATTTAGGTTTCTAATTAACAGTAATGTCCACATTTCTATTGTTAACCAAGCTAGTTAATCTAAAACTGGTAAATATATGTCTACCCTCAGTGTGGATACACTTTATGGAGTGTTGGTAAAACATTAATAGCTTTACTTTTTTTCCCTTTTTTTTTTTTTTTTAATTGATGGTTATTCAGTGGAAATAAGAGCACTCCCTTTCCACATGGGTTATTGTGAGGATGGGTGTATTACTGTAGTATAATGGGGGTTACAGAGGTATCTC
>JANIJG010009412.1:0-23982 GCA_024611175.1 Megaceryle torquata | reverse complement strand
GAGGTATCTCAACTAGCTAGTTTAGTATGAAATATTTGGAATATATCACTGTACATGTTATGCATCCCTGGAACCGGAAAAAACTTCAAACTCTCAGAGTTTTCTGTATTCAAACACATTCAGTCCAAAGTTACTGAGAGTAACAAGTTTTGCACCAAGCACTCTCAGAACTTTACCAGAACTTAAAAAAAAACAAAAACCAAACAAACCCTGTCAAAGCTGGCACCACTGGAAAATGTCTCTTTCCTCTATTTTTTCATCTTATAGACTCTGCTTGTGTGCATTTAATTAATTTGACCTATGGCACCAAATCACAGCCATAATCAGAGATGTTCCCCTAACCGCAATGTGAATTGTAACCATAGCTTTAATTCTTAATTCCAAGTTTACATCATTTAATGATGGCTTGCTTCTCTTGTGACTGTAAAAAATATTTAAGACCACTTCCCCAGATGACATATTTGAACTCTCCCCTCTGCACAGATGACCCTATCTGAATCTGCCTTTCTGCAACTGTCTCTGGTAGCTTAGGAATGGGAAATTTGTGCATATGGTCACAGTCACTGCCTTGTACAGTTGGAGGCTTGGCATTAGTGAAACAGAGGAATATTTTGGCCATTCATTTTCTTTGAATATCATAGAAAACATGGTGAGATCATGCAGGTTCCGCACAAACAGGGAATTCACTTGAAATGCCTTACAAATAGCCAAATCCAGCCCTCTTGTGCTGTGCAAAAGCAGGAACTTTGTACTAGGTTTTTCATCCTTAATTCTGAATGACTGACCAGTTTCCAAACATAACTGAAAATCAATCATATTTAGCTTGCCACTTTTTATTATCTGTGCATATTGTGCTACACATAAATATATATGTGTACAGTATGTATACTATCTATAGCTTCAGTAGATTTTTGCACTGTAATGTATTTTACTCTATAGTGTACAAGATACTTTTATGACAAATGGCAAGAGCAAATTACAGCTTATGCTGTTTTTTACACCAGTATAATGATGACCAAGAATCTCAGAGATAAAATAATCAATCATACAAAAGTGTATTCGTTGTATTACAGTTAAATGGATGGGTTTATTTTGTTTTGTTCCCAGGGGGGCAAGATTCCTATCCGGTGGACATCACCAGAAGCCATTGCATATCGGAAGTTCACATCAGCCAGTGACGCATGGAGCTATGGGATTGTTCTTTGGGAGGTGATGTCTTACGGTGAGAGACCATACTGGGAGATGTCCAACCAGGATGTGAGTATATTGTTATCTGAGTTACATTCTCAAATAAAGGATCAAGCTGTGAAAGGAAGTGAAGCATAATGAAATCAGGTGGCTCTGAGGTTTTTGACATTGACGTTGAGTAAGATGTAGAAATGAAAATCTCCGAATCTCCCCGGTCAAGTACAAGTTCTGAGCTTAACAAAAAAACAACATCTTTATAGCAGGGTCTTTTGGACCTCTGAAGGAACATATTAGAGAATTTTATCACGTTAGTGGTTTTCTGTAGGATGATTCAAACAGTTCCACTGCAGTGAGGTCATTGCCTTTTACATTCCTTAGCTTATTGTTAGAAAACCCTCCTAAATTTCTGTTGATCCCCTTTGGTTCCACTTGTATAATATTCTGCAGAAGTTTTCTGTAAGTGTCAAATACACAGAATAAATTGCTCTTGGCACTTGTGAAAAAGAGAGGCAAAGCATTTCCACTAAGGGTTTAATGAAACCAAAATACTTCTGGAAGTAATCAACGGAAAAGATGGAGAAGTAGAGTGATCTGATTAGAAGACTTCAAATACAAGCTTCTTTATAACATTAGTAAACTATTCAAGCTTGCAATCCAAATGATTAATGTGTCTCTTCTAGTGTTTTTGTAAGAAGCGTAACATTTCACCAAATGAGATTTTTTATTATATCTATTTTGGGTTCTTTTTCTATTGTCTTATTAATCCTAGATTTATTCCTCAGGAGTTACTTAGAACCAAATTTTATGAAGTACAGTAGATAACACAAAGTCAGTAACACAGTTGTAGTCAAACATTTTCTAACCAACTTTATGTTAAACAAGGAAAAAGAGAAGAAATCTTCCTTTCAAATGAATACCTCTGGAACCCAAGACTATGCAAAGAACTATATTTCTTTTAATTAGTCTTGAATGTTTTTCCTATTGTTTGTGGAGATGAATAAATCTTGTTACAAACGGTGATCTATCAGTAGAATGCCTTTAATAATATCACATTAAAATCAGAAACAGAAGGATTAATGTATTTAAGTGCCTCTGCTTCATGGCTTCTTAAACAATGGACTGGTTTTCTATCCCTGGGCTGAATCAGAATAATTTGTCTTGCTTTTGAATTAACTTATCCAGATAAAGAGGAAAGATTAACAGAATACAGCTCTATCATTTTCTACATAGAATACATTGGGGTTTTATTCATGGTGCAATAGACACTGTAGGACTAATCAAGAGATGTTATACTCTAGTAAAAGGTTGTATTAAAAAGATTCATAACTATAAATTCTGTGTTTCTGTTGTTGGGGGGGGTGTTCGGGTTGTTTGTTCATTTTTAATTTTGTGGTTTTGTTTGTGGGCTTTTTTGTTTTGGTTTGGTTTTGTTTGGGTTTTTTTGTTCTTGTTGCTTTGTTGTGGGTTTGTTTGGGTTTTTTTGTTGTTGTTGTTTTAGTTTGGTTTTCTGGGGTTTTTTGGTCAACCTAGACAAATTTAGTCAATCTAGACAAATTATAAAAGAATTGAGCCTGCACTACCTAGTAGGAACTTGAGGTACAGTTATCCTTGAGATAAGTTTTTAAAAGATTTTCTGGCCTTATTTGAACACCCACAAGACCTTCCATCTATCAGTTCAGGATATCCCATGAGAGGGTAGGCTGATTTTCTACCAAGTGCAATGTCCACTGGAGAGTGTAGAAAGCATGTGTTGCTAAGGGTGATCAGACAAGAGATATTCAAGAGCTTTTGAAGCCTGGCATAGTTAAGCAAGTGCATTACTAGCTATAGCTTTTGTTAATGGATTACGTTTAATCAAGTATGAGTTTTGGAGATGCTTTCTAGACTCTCACCTTTCTCAAAGTCACATACTGCATCTTTATTCCCCTCTCTGTATGCCGAATTTACTGCCTGGTTTACTTTGCAGATAAACCAGAGGCATTGCATGACAAGACAATTAATGAATAAACAGATTAGTTTAAACACAGAATGTCCATGTTAATGTGTTTCACGGAACTGATAAAAACAAGTCGATTTAAGTGCCTTTAAGTTTTCAAAACCTTTTATCCTTGTGCAGGTGATTAAGGCTGTGGATGAAGGGTATCGCTTGCCACCTCCTATGGACTGCCCAGCTGCCTTGTATCAGCTGATGCTGGACTGTTGGCAGAAAGACAGAAACAACAGACCCAAGTTTGAGCAGATTGTCAGCATCCTGGATAAACTGATCCGTAATCCCAGCAGTCTGAAAATAATCACCAATGCGGCGGCAAGGTAACATATTAGATCTTACATTCCAAAGAAATAAATGTCTTTGGATTCTTCATCTTCCATAATTAGAGTTTGTTTACTTTGTTCACTCACTTCTTCAGCTTTTAACCATAGCTGTTTGCAATCTTCCTGAGATTGAGAAAGCTTCCTGACTATAGCTTCATAAGAAGGATTTAATATTATTTTTTACTGTTGTTGTTATTTGTATTGATGATTCACTATTATTTATTCAAATAATGTGAATAGCTGTTACTCTAGGGTTATGAAAACCATTTTAAGATTGAGCAGAGGTTTGAGAGAAAAGCACAGATGGCAGATTTGTCCATGATGTGATCTTCCTTTTCCTTCTGAGTTTAGGTGGTGTTTTAAGTGCTCGCTGCTTCACAAGATACAGCAAGACATGTTCCTAAGTATCTTTCTGAATTTGGTCAAAACACATATCCTATGCCCCTGTGCTCTGCTCTGACAAGTCACCTTAATTTTAATTTTATGAATAATCTTTTTGCTTTCAGTAGGACTCAAAACTTTAGAAAGCACTTATGTTCCCTATTAGAAGAATACCTTAAATAGGGGATCATTTCCAATCTGGGCAATATTCCTAATGTCATTAAAAACATTTATTTATAATCCTGGTTATTCAACACACTCTGGAACATCACTAGGATGAGATAAGAATTATCTCATTGAGAAATAGTAACTGAGGAGTGTGTTGACACCTAAGGACATAATGAGGATGTAGTGAAATAGGAGCTTTGGTTAAGTAAGGTTTAAATGAATTGGTTTTTATAATGCCTGAATTGTCATACTCTTACTGAAGTGATACCAAAAGATGTAAAATTACTTTTATCATGAATGCTAGTGCAAAATCCTGTGTCTACAAAGCAGACAGGTAGGGAGAAATGCACTCTGCTGCTTCAGACCCAGGTCTTTGAGAGTGTTCCAGTGGGTGAGAGACCAGAACCTGATATGAGGCAAGCTGCAAAAAAGAACACAGCAAAGCATTCCTCTCAGACCTTGTCTTGTAACACAGCACTCTTCTCACCATGGCAATTGAATGGGAAAGCACAGAAGGGAAATGGAGCTAAGGCATCGGGAAGAACCATGTTGATACTGCAGCCTGATGTCCAGGTGACATGGACCTTGCCTTCTTTTTCCTGTCCGTTGGCTTTGTGTTGCATCCTGAGCAAGAGGCTGGTCATCCTCATTTCCTCCTACTGCTACTTTGGAGACATAAGAAAGCAAGCAGAGATGGGGAGACGAAGGCAGCCATGCTAATGGGCTTTGCTTTTAAAAATACAAGCAAGAAGGCTGCTTGCACAGTAATTATGTTTCAGTAATCTAATTGGTGAGTGTTTAACACATAGTAAATCAACTGCTTACCAAAACAGTTATTTTTGTACCTGCCAAGTAACAGAAAACACATCAGACAAGCAAAAAAAAAAAAAACCCACCTCAATTTAAAAAAAAAAAAGGAAAAAACCAAAACATACATATATATATATATAAACCCCAACCAAAGTGTTTAAATACTATCTTCTTAGTCAAGCACATTTCTTCTAAGCATCTTGCACCTCTATTTGGCAAATGTTTGGTGCAAATAATTATTTTGTAGGGATATACTGCAGCAATCTGCTGAATAGAAAAGTTGGGAATCACAACTATCATGTTTTGGTTTGGAGATCTGACTGCAAAAAACAGTGCTGCATATTTTGCATTACAAATAGAAGCAAAATGTTCCCTTGATTGGTGTCCTTCCAGTTAGGACGTGAACCACAGTAGTGCTGAAAATGGTGTTGAACCATCATTTCCAGTTACCTGTTCATAGCCAGTAGAAGCTGATACGTTCTAATGGAGACCAAATTCAGTATGAGTACTGTTTGCACCTGCTAGGTGCAAATTCTATGCAGGAACACCATAGTGCAATATTTCTCTCTCCTGTCCCTCTCCTGCTCTCTATGCTCCTATTTCATTATATGCTTTACTCTCATGGCCAGCAGAGATTGCATTATGCTGTGTTCTTTGCTTGTGGCACAGCATGGAGGAGGAAGGAGGCTGATAACATAGAAAGGGACTTCTCTGAGCTGCTTTGGGTGAGCTCTCAGTAGAATGCTCCTCATGGCAGGCTGCTCCTTTGGCTTTGATAGAGAGCACGTTTCTGAGGAGAGGAATGTCAAAAGTGATTTTTATTCCCTCTTTCCCAATTACTTTTGTGCTGCTGTGTCCTTGCACCCCTTGCATACACACACAGTGCAGTATCTCTCCATCTCTGCAGCTCCTTGCTGTCCAGTAACAGATGGGGAGGCTGTGGCATGGATGAGCCCACACCCTTCCCCTCTGGAAAGGCATTTGTTGAAGTTCCGGAAATGGATGATCCATGATCTTTCCATCTCATTCTCTCTCCCATCAGTGTCTGATGACCAAGCCAGTCTATCCTTAAGCTTGAGTATGATCAGGAATTAGGTATGACAGCATGAGGGGTGCTGGACAGTTCTGACTAATCTCAAACTTCAAGCCTGGTTGAAAAGTTGCAGCCAGCTCCACACCTCATTTGTGTCCTGTAGAAAGGCACTGCTGGGTAACATGTGCTCCTTCTGCAGTGAGAACTGGTGGTGCTGCTGGCCAGGGACTGAGCGCTAGAGGTTCAGCATTGCTTTCTGACAGACTTGACAGAGAAAAATGAGGAGCCAGATTTAAAATGGGTTTGGGTCCTGCTGTAGACTTACGTGCAAAAATATGCAACTGATAGCAAGAAGTAGTGAGTCAGGGCAACCCCTCAAGAAGGAGACGCACAGTTGGATCCCTGCCAGTATCCTTGTGCTGTCAACGGCCGAAGTGGGTCAGGCATGCTGCAGAGGTAAAACAGTCTGCGACTCAACCCCGAGGTCTCAGGGGATTACACCAGCTCAAATGCCTGCTCTCAGTTATTTGAGGCTATAGTACTCCTGCAGCACCTCTCCTCATACCCATAATAAGCAGTTAATCTAAATTATAGAGGTCTCATCTCTCTTTTACCTATGTCTGTGATGCTACTGCAAGAATACTAAAGCTTTATGCCCACCATATGCTCATAAGTGTTCAGAATATACTTGGTCAAGAACAGTATTTAACCTGATGATGTCTGTTGCAGTGGCAAAGCTCGTCTCTTCTTACAGATTTTAGAGCTGCTGTTTGTTTAACATAGTCACAGCACTGTTGTATCCTATTTAAAAGCATATTGCTGGAGGTGCATAGGATATCCCTGTCCTCTGGTACTTTACTGTTAACTTACTTCAACTGAAGGATGTGCTTGACTGTATGACTGATTCCAGGCTGTAGCCCAGGCACGTTTTACACTAACAGCTCATTGGAATACAGGAGAGGAGTCAAAGCCTTCAATTCTGTATTTCCTTTTCAGTTTTCTGTCCCTTCTGGCCACTCCATGGCATCTAATAATTTCTTGATACCCAAGGGGACATTTTTATCCTTATTGATCATCTCTTTGCAGACTGTTCTACGTGCTTGTGAACGTTCCACTGACAAAAGGTTTTTGTAACTTCAGCACAGCAAACGTTTCATAATACCTTTCCTGGTGTTGTGTTTCATCTTCAGTCCACATGAAAATTCCTTTCCTATTCCTTGTAAAGTACAGAGTATGACTGATTTCTTTCTTACCTGTCAAAATTCACTTTTTAATCAGGTGGCCACTTTGAGCTCTTGCTAACAAGACCTGCACTGTTTGTGGACAAATGGGTGTTTTGTGTCCTTTAGGCTGCCTGGAGTTACTGAGCTTTGTAAAGGGCTGTAGAAACAGAACTCAGTACACAAAAAGTTGTACAAGTCATGTGGTTTTCTAAAGCACAAACTCATGATATTTTTATTTGATTTATGTCTTGCTGTTCTTTCCTGTTTTCTGAGCATGATGATCATTTTTATAAGAGTTCTTAGGTTGTTTGGATATCTTTAGGGTGGAAGTGAGTTCATAGTTCTTCCAGTTCTGATCAAGTTCATTATTTTTCTTCTTGAGTTTATTATTTTTTAGTCCATTGTGAATTACTTCACATTTGTGAACATTTCATGCAGATACAAAGCAGATGGAAAGTTTTCTCGACTTGAGTAGGAGAGACCGACTCACTTCACCCACCTGCTAGCCAGTTGGTGAGGCAGTGGTATGAAAGGGCTTATTGGTTGTTTCATTTGTGGGGGAAATAAAAAAGTGTAACATAAGAGTCATGCAACTTGAAATATTTTCTGTAATTTACAAGTCTTAAATGGACTTATAATATTTCATTTTCTTGGTTACATTTTTCCCCACTTATTTATATTTTTAACATTTTTCTTATATTTCTGATTCTGATCTTTTATGTGTATATATATGATGGCTCTCTAGAGTTACAGTGTATATTATCTTTGTATTTATATGAATCTTATTCTTATACATCCATTTGAAAAAAGTATATTTAAAACATTGTTTATAATTAGGAACATACTTAAAGCATTTCTATGTCCCAGTGTGAATTAAGCTATTGGAGGATAATATGACCTTGAGGTATAATGATTGTGGTATGGGATTCAGGTAACCCAAGTATTATGACAGCTTTCCTATAGTTTCTGTTTATGTTCACATCTGTGATGTAGGTGTGACAAAAGGCACTTAATCTTCACGAACCTGTTATAAAGCAGGAATAGTGGAGTTAATCCACAGCCTCTGCCAAGAAAAAGCATTTGAAAAAAATTTTAAAATGTTTCTAATTCCAACACATGATTTTTAGAAATTCTGAATTTCTGCCAAGGCTATGATTGATTTCAAAACTGACAAGGAATACACACACAAAAAAACCAAATAAACACAAACAAACAAACAACTAACAAAACAAAACAAAAACAAACAAAAAAACCCCAACAAAAACCAACCAACCAAAACACACACACACAGACAAAAAACAAAAAAACCCCAACCAAACCAAACAAACAAAACAAAAAAACCACACCAACAATAAAAAAACCCCAACCTACTTCTGTATGTGCTTTTTTTCTGTATAATCTTATGGTAAAGTGAAAGTCAGTGTCAGGTGTTGCTGCTGCTGTTTCTTTATACTGCAAGCACATATTCAGGAAGGAAGGAAAGAATTATATTACTAACAAGGGGAGAAAACACCCTGAGAATTCGGGATATTTCTTTATTATGTGGTCTGTAACCATATATGTGTGTGTTTATCTAGCTATATTAATAGCTATATCTAAGTGCAAGGATTGCCAGAATTTGTGTCATATAGGGAATACAAAAAATAAACAGCTGATAGTCTTTGTTGTAAAAAAGGTCATTATTTTGCAAGTTACTCATAGTTAGTAACTGACAATTTTGTTAGTTTCCTTGGATCTTCACGGAAAATGCTACTTGTTTTGCATTGCAAATTGAGAGGAGGATCTCAGAGGAAGGAGATTTTAATGAGACATTTGTCTTTCAGTATCTTTATTCTCAGTTCATATCTAGCCCAAGCATCTAACATGGAAAGTCATCACGTCTCACTGCTTACAGGGAGTTCTGCAATATTATCTGTTGATTTCTGTCCACTTATAATATGCCAGTAGTGTGGTTTCAAACACATTTGTGAAACAGTTTCCATTTTGGAAATGCAGTTATCAAATGTTTTGCAAAATCTGTTGGTCCTCATGTTATTTTGGAAAATGTCAAAACATCTTCCATTTTGAAGGCAGCTGCCTTAATGGGACTTCTAAAATGATTCTTTTGTTTAAGAAACTTCTCTTTCTCTCTGAAAATATAAATTACCTTTCTTACAGGAGGATTAATTAACAAGCTTCCTCCAAATTTGTGAAGATGAAGGTGTTACTCATGGGCTAACCAGTAGTTTTTAATAGGATTCAGCATCTGTTTCTTCTGGCAGGGAGCTACCTGTAGCATGGAATACATCAAAAAGACAGAGTATGTTCAGCAAATGCAGTAAGCTTCAATAAAGCCATTTGACTTCATAAACAGACACAGAACACAAGGCTGACTCACACAGAATCACAGAATGATAAAGGCTGGAAGGGACCTCTGGAGATCATCTAGTCCAACCCCCCTGCCAAGGCGGGTTCACCTAGAGAAGGTCACCCAGGAATGTGTCCAGGCAGGTTTTGAATGTTTCCAGAGATAGAGGGAGACTCCACCACCTCTCTGGGTAGCCCGTCCCAGTGCTCTGTCACCTTCACAGTAAAGAAGTTCCTCCTCATGTTTAGATGGAACTTCCTATGTTCAAGTTTGTGTCCTTTATCTTTTGTCCTGTCACTGAAAAAAAAACTGGCCCCATCCTCCTGCCACCCACCCCTGAAGTATTTATAAGCATTGATAAGATCCCCGCTCAGTCTTCTCCAGACTAAAAAGACCCAACTCCCTCAGCCTTTCCTCCTAAGAGAAATGTTACAGTCCCCTAATCATTGTGTTCTCCAGCACAAAATGCTCTCAGGGTCCTCTCTTTCACTCTGTAGACTCCTCTCTCTGCTCTCCAAGCACTGTTTGTAGCATCAGCCAATTAAAATGCTTTCCAGACAGTCCTTGGGTTTAAGATACTTTCAAAGAATTAAAAATCTGATTCTGTGTTTTTAGAGAAAGAAGCTTCTGAAGAAAGGTTTTAATTTTGTATTGTCAAACATTCATTTTAGTCCACTAACCTGCTCTAGATAATGTGATAAATGTTACATGTTGCAAAATGTAAACTTTCTGAATAGCTGTAAAAAAAGTGAAAAGCTGATTCAAAACAGGGAATCCAAACCAGATTTTTTAGAAATAATGCTGCTTACCAAAATAAAAAGACATTAAAAAATATATTTATACTATTTTCAAAATGAGGGTCAATATGCATGTTAACTATGCACCTTTTTGTGTGCATAGAACTTAATATTTAACCCTAAATTTCCTTTTTCCAGAATGAGGTACCTCATCAATCTCAGTCAAGTTATTCTTGATTTACAATAACAAGTATGCAGCTTGAATTTACTCTTTGTGATTTTAAATGACAGTTAAGGTACATGGATAAAACCTCTTAAGATTTTTATTGAAGGCTCTGGAACTGAAGTTTACAAAATTTGTAGTTGTCTCCTTGGAGCTCCTTAAGACTACACATTCCATACTATTATGCAAATTTCACATCTTCAATTAATTTCTAGGTTCTAATTCTGTAATGAGGAAGCAGCATGCCTGACTATGTGAATAAAAACATATTTAAAAAAACAATCTATGAACAGTTATGTGGATTTTTTTTAATCCCCAAAATACATATTTTTTTGTTATTCATGACTCTTTAACCACATTGAAAGAAAATAAAGCATTATTTCTGGATTGTACTGCAGCACTGGAGGTAGGTTTGGTTTCAGATCTCTTTTATATGTTAGACATTCCATTTAAAACATGAGTCCTACTGCTATTGTTATAGCTAAGGCTAGAAAAACAAGAGAGCCACTTATTTTCAGAAAAAGCATAGCTGAAATTCTTTAATATAGTCCAGGAAATTTAGGGGGTCATGGTCAATTACTCTTCCTGATGAAAATACAAAAGTGTTTAAAAATGTGTATGAATAATTCCTCATACATTATTTCATGTGTTAGCAACTTGTTTACAACCCTAGATTCTGATTTTCTTGCATTTGATGTGTTGTTTGAATTATTCAATGCACTAATTTCCTTGAGCAGTTTTTGGACATCCTGTTATTTGTGCGTAGTTGATTGTAAGTGTTCTCTGCTGAACCTGTGCTTTGTTGTCCATCATTGTGGCACTCTCACTGCTGTCAAGCATGTTTGATCTTGAATATCCAGAGGCATCATTTGCAGTTTAAAGTTTGAAGTTTGCTTCTCACAAAGTTTGTTTCTACTTAAAATCTGATGATTCAGTGGAAACTCTCTAGTAGACTAGCTTGGTAGGATATTTATGAAAATTAAACTCAATAAGAGCAGTGAACAGGTCAAATTAAAAAAAATCACACTGCTTCATTATGCAGCATAATTCAAGCCCTGCTTTTACAATAGTATTTGCAATGAAACAGCTATTTGTGTTGGCTAAACGTTTTTTTGAGAAGTTCCCTTTTTTTGCCATTCAGGTCAGAAGGGATCAGATGCTTTACCTCTGTTGCTTACCTGCTGTGATATTGCTTGTTTGCTTCTCCCTGCTAGGAACATTCAGGCTGGAGGGCAGAAAGAAGCAGCTTTCAATTGTACTTGGAGTGTTTCAGAGAGGGCTTACACTTTGTGGTTGTCCAAATGTTAACAACAGGGTCCAGGTTTGGCCAAATACAGTGTAATGCAAGCCTACGTGTGAATTTTTAGCCTGCTTCAAAACCCAGGAACAGTGTGATCCATGTCCCAAAATGGACTGCTCACTCTAAAAGAATTCAAGTAAAGTTAGCCTGAAATGCTAGTCCTCTTTCTGCATTCTGTTAAAAATAAAATAGGGAATTTATGGAGAGGTAAAACTTAATTACAAATCACAGAGAAAAATGAAAGATTACAGTAAATTATACTCTATGGTGTCTAATCATAGTTTGGGTTGTGTAGGGAATCCAGGAGTTAAGACTGAGGAGATTTTTAGGGACTTCAGTTAGCATGCCAGAGACAGAAAATCCCTATTTTCATCTGACTTTTCCAGCAGTCATTAATACTGTGCCTGAGGCAGACATGAATCATCCGTTGTTCCTTCAAAGTTAAAAGTTGCTGGGGCTCACTGTTACTAGAGACGGTAAAACATCTACTTGCAGTTTCGCACCTCTAATTTGACTCTGCTGGTGAAACTCAGGCCAGAATTCACAGCAGACAGAGCTGAGTACTGTATAATTTAAATAGTAATGCAGGCAGATCAGCGGGTGGCCTGATCGTGAGCATTTGCTGTTTACAGTGATTCCAAGGGATTTTGTTCTGCTGCTCTCAGTGCGATGTGTTGGCTTTACAACATGAAGCCTCTGTTAGCATTAACGGCAATTCTGCTCTGGAAATGCTGGGAAAAGAAACTGCGCGGAGCTGTTGCCTGATTCTGCAAATGCTGTAGCAAAAGTCTGTAGATATCTGCAATACAGCCAAATGTGAGATATATGGGCAAGTCATACATAGCAAATGGTACATGCAAAGAGACAGAAAAGTATTTTAAGAGCTCTCTGAGGCATTTTGCTTTCCCTCTTGTAAAAAAAAGCCTATAGACTTATCCTAACAATAATGACTGGTTGCCATTAAGGGTCTGTCTCTGGGCCAGCTATCAATCCCAGGAAGTGGCCACATCATGCTATTTCTGAAGCTTAAAAGCAAAACTTAAGCTCTCTTAGGAGAAAAAGAAAACCATTTCAGCAACGTGATGGTATTTTTTGCCTTCAGTAGTTTGGTGGTGGGAAAAAGAGTAAACTGATGAGTATTGATCCACTCAGGCATATGATTTTTTTTTTTTTTTTACCGTACCAGGATGCTGAAAAGATATAAGCCCCTTGAAAACCATATTCCAAGGGAAGATAAAGGAATAGGGAATTCTGGAGGGCTGACCTATGGAGCAATTGAAATTTTATTTGCTCATTGTCCTAGAGGAAGCTGTGGTAAGATTTTTGCCAACAAGCAACATGGATCCAGAAATTGAGAAGTCCAGGATGGTATTTAGAGAGATGTATCATTTTGCAGCAGGCCATTAGTGTCACCTGCATTCTTTTCCTGGTTATTTGTATCACCCCTCTTCTTTTCTCTAGCTCTCTTTTGTCTGCAAAGAGTAGGCACAACCTGCTTATTAGTGGGTGCAAGCATAATATGAAGACCCTTGGGAAAAGCAAATGTGCCACTCTTAAGAGGTGAATTGTATTTTAGGGACTAAGTTACAAATTTTTTCTAACACTACCTTAAAACTGCTAATGAAGAGGTGGAATTCCAAAAACTCTTATCTTTAAGGTCCAGGGATAATCAAGTTGACACATTGACTCTACTTCTCAGCATGGAATTTATTTACTCATTTCCTGTTGATACAAATGTATACATGTGATTCTGCTTGATGAGCAAAACTAAAATTTGCTTTCTATGCCAACTGTTTATTGGCTTATTTTTCTCTTGAAATAGAAGATATCCTTCTTGTTAGACACAAATTCTGTGCTTCAGCTTGCCATAATCATAAGCATGTAGGATTTGTGTTCAAACCAGGCCTGGTTCCCTTCTAGGGAGTAATTTTACTTTGCAAAATCAACTTTAGTTACCTATAATTTGCCACAGGAAATTACTTAATGTTTTTTAAGTACTTATCCATTTAAAAGAAAATGACTATATGAAAGGGGAAGTCCAGATTTAAAAACTGAAGGCAGATTGTGTTGTTTGGAGGAAGGGATGGAACAAGAGAAGCTACTGCAATACGAAGTCCAGGATTGTACATGCACAACTTCTCTGTATATTTGCAGAATACCACCCTTTGTGCAGAAGAGGTGGCAGGACATTTTCCTTTTATGTGTCAGTTCCTGGATTTTACAAGTTCATGTATCCCTTTTTTTGCCAACCAGCAGCTGACCAGAGATGAGATGGTCATGCTGTATTGAGAAGGGTTCTAATGAAGTTTTCCTGTGGTCTCTGTTGTTACTATATGGTGCAGCAAAAGTTTTCCCATGCTGTGACAAAAAGCCGTGGTAATGATAACAAACTATAGTTCTCCTCACTGCTGCAGATGACTCAAAGGTTAATTCCAGCTGTTAACGTAATGGGCACAGCCAGAGAAAGCTTTCAGCAACAGGGTGTTTTGTTACTGCCATCTCACTGTTAAATTTGTCTCTCTAACCTGAGTCTTGCTGATTTTTTTTTTTTTTTTCAAGGCACCACATGTCAGTAAATACAACTGTAGATAGACACAACTCCAGGATGAACAGGATGGAAAGTCTTTCTGTGACTGTCAAAAGATGACATGATGTGTTATATCATAGTTGGTCAAAGCAACAAAGTAAAAAAAAGTTCCAGAAAAAAAGGAGAGAGAAGAAAAGACAGAGGAAAATGTTCTATTTCTCTTCCCCTGAGCAAATGTGTAATTTCCATGATTTCTTTTTAATGACTCTCTTCTGAAGCTAGTAGGTACTGATTTATGAAAAGCTGTAAAAGATCAGGTGGAACCCTGCAGGACGTCGTTTACAGCTGCACGAATTGCAACCCGTCTAATTTGTCTAGTAAAGTGTGAGCTCATGGCGCACATCACCCAGACCATAAATTTCATGTTCAGACCTTCTGTCTAGGGGCTGGGTTAGGGGGAAATAACTGGCGATGTGTGCAGATGCTCTGAAAGCCCAGCTTTCCCTTGGTGCATGCGAGGAGACATCACAGACTCTTCGCAGTGAGACAAATTCCTTTTCATTGATAAACTGTCCAGATGTCCTCTCTGAGGAGGAAAGTAACTAATTTTTGTTTGGAATCCTACAAGAAGAAAAATGATATTTTACAGTGCTGGTTATTCTGAGGTCACTTGCATTAAAATTAGGTCATAATTTTTGTCCTGATGATACTTTGATCCAAGTAATAAACATAAAAGCTCTTTTGGACTACTCTAATTCCTAATCCTAGAGACCTGTTCTGTTTCAACTTGTTTATACCTTTTTTTTCATTAGTGATTCTTGAGTCAGGCCTTGTTTTATTAGATTTAAGTTAAAAAGACCTACTAGTCTGGGAAAAAAAAAATTCTCCATGTTTCCATGCTTTATCACTAAGAACACTTCATAAATACTCTGAATAAATGCCTTGGGATTCCAGACGCTATACCCAGAAAACTATAAATAAGAGCATTAGCTCTTCATGGGACAAACAGTAGTCAGGGAGATGTGTGGAGCACAGCTACTGAATAAAAATATCTTGGGTCTGATTACCAAACCTGAGCCTTTAACTGGAGGGTCTCTAAAGCTGTGTATCACCTAGTGCCTAAGAAGGGTTTTTTAGCATAAGATCAGTAACCTGAGTTGTGCTGCATCTTCTGTCATCAGCTTGGTCTTTATGTTGGTGTGGCCACTGGTGTGCTTTCCCTGCTTTAGTATTCTAGGGACAGAGCAGGTTTATAGTGTCTTCTGTCACTTTCCATCTATGGCTGTTCACAGGATGTGAGGTCTGCAGTTGATACAAGTGATCATGGTCATCTGTAGCAGCTCCTTGTCCTGGCTGGACTCCAGAGGGAAGGTAGTCAGGTGAAAGGTGACCCATCAGGGACATCTCTGCTCTGAAACCTGGTGAAAATTGGTGGTGAATCTACAGCAATGTTATGTCCATTTGTTGAAGTTAAGATTTTCAAGCATCTTGATGAGATCTTTAACTATGGCCTTCAATCCCAGAAGAGAAGATGATATTAAAATAATTTTCTGGGCCTGAAAGAAATCGGATGATTTATAACAATTGGCAAAACATCAGAAGTAGAAAGTGCTGCTTAATATGTAGCCAATAACATAAATTATTGTTTCACAAAGCTATACCGTTCTTTTCTTCAAAGATAAAAGGTAAAAGTCTCAGTGTAACTTAGGTGGTATCTCCTGATTCAAGTGCAAGTCAGATGGACTGCAAGGATATGCTATTGTATAGTGATGCTGATCTTGATGAAACTTTATAAAGACTTGTGTAGGGATTGAGAAGTTTTGTTTGGAATTTCTAGGCTGCTTTTGAGCTTAAATTCACTTTAAATACTTTGTTTTCTTTTGTGCCTTTACAAGCTCACTCCATTTATATTTTTTTCAATGCTCAGAGATTGCTTGACTTTGGGGTGAAGAGAATGTTTTACAACCCAGATCTGTTCTCCAGTATCAGTAGCTATCACCTACCCATTACTCTGTGTAATCCCTGCCTTTAAATTATGCTGTTAGTCTAACCACCTCTCATTTTAACTTTTTTCCAGTGACATAAGTCACTTCAGATGGATTCAGCTGTAGTAGTAAGGCTCCTGTGCAGATGATGTTTCACTAGAGCCACAGGGAAAAAGAATTACATGTCAGAGTGTAAAGTTGCAGTGATAACTACGTTGAACATCCTCTAGTTCAGTCTCCTGTGCTTGTGAATAGCACCATCATGGTAGCAGAGCCAAGTACATGCTTAGTTTTGAGCCTGATCTGCCCCTGAGCTACTTTACTTAAAAATGGAGCATGTATATTTCTGAATGGAGGCTAAAAACCTGTCCAGTATGGACATATGTTTGTCAGTGGAGGGGAAAACGCAGAAATAGAGTCAAGGAAGACATTATGGTACTAATTAGCACTGGAAGAGAAAGGTAACTAGAATTAGTAAGATGTCTTGTCAGTAGAAAGAAATTACTGATCATATTGCTATTCAGGGGCTTGTCGCACAACTTAGAATAAGATTGCAAGCCAGCAAGGAGGAACAGCTGAGAACAGGTTCACCTCTCGGGGAGCTGTATGTCTCCTCCAAGCTGTTTGCCTTGCAGACCTGTTTCAGAGAGGACAAGCTCCTATCTGGAAATGCCCGTGTCTCTCCATGGACTGCAACAATAGTTCAGAAAATTAGCTGGGCCTATTTGTGGTATTTTTAGATGGCTAAAATGAGGTGTGGTAGAGCCTGACTCTGGTGGCTTCATGGGGTGGCTTTTATTTTTAGTCTTGATGCTCTCAAATAAGCAATTACAGTATGCTCACAAGACCATGAAAACAAGAGTATTTGTACCAGGCAGAAATGAATTTCTGGATCAGTATGTTAATAGCCATCTTTGCCATTTGCAGTACACCGAGTGCAAGGTCAGCTGCGATGTGTCCTGCTCAAGAAGGATATTTTTTTCTCAATAGCTTCTAGGTAGACTTATGCAGGTAGAAAAAAATTAAATGAGCAAAGAAGCATGAACAGATGTTTGTTTGATTCATTGTGTTGATTTTATTTGTTTCTTACTGGTTTCTTCATAATTTCCTAAATAGAAAACTTGGATACAAATCTCATCAGTTCAGCATCCTTCATGAGCACCAAGTTAATTTCAAAGACAGGACTTGATTCAGTTCTCACTTCTGATTTATTTGTATAATATCCTTACGGAAGTTTCAGGCTTAGAGTGAGCATCAGTTTTAAATTGGACATGGCCATTGCATTTTACATTTGGTTAACTCTATTTAATAACAAATTTTCTCATTTATGCCTCTGTGCACTGCAAAATGTAAATCTTATGCAGTTAGATTTGGTTTACAAATTCACTTAACATCTGATTTTTAGACTTGAAATTTTTTTTAAACTACTAGTGTCTTATTTTTTATGCTTCTAACTTAGTAGCAGCATTTAGGATTTGTCAGTGTGCTACAATACTCTGAACATTTGATATGTGAATTCTACCAACATGCTCAACTTGGAGTCTAGAGTATGCATCATTTGCATGTTCTTTGGGACTAGGTAAATCACATAAATATAATCTAAATTAAGCTTATCCTATTAAATTATAAGGTAACAATACACTTCATGAATTGGTGATGCTTCACTGATTTAAACACGGGCATGAGAAGCTGGTGCTCTTAGGCAAGGTGATTATGCAGCATTCATAAGAGCTGCCAGTGTGATTACATGTGGTGGCCTCAGCAGCAGGTGACTTTCACAGACAAAACAGAAAAAAAACATGTCCAGCCTGGAAGCTTCTACCAATGCCAGTGCTAAGTTTAGACACAAGATAAATCCATATGTAACCCTGCTCCATAACTTTCATCACATACTTCTATTTTTATTTCAGGCCATCAAATCTTCTCCTGGACCAAAGTAACCTTGACATTTCAGCCTTCCGCACAACAGGTGATTGGCTCAATGGTTTTCGGACAGGACAGTGCAAAGACATTTTCACAGGCGTGGAGTACAGTACCTGTGATACGATAGCCAAGATTTCTACAGAGTAAGTTTGAATTGACTACAGCTGTTTGTCATTGCCTGTGGCTGGAGGTACAAGTCTAAACATAAGCGTAGCAGTAGTGGTTTTATACAGGGTTTCCAGTCATTAGCTAAAATATTCTTACATGTAAAGAGATGAATGTAAATTGTTGTTGTAGTTGCAATACACATGCAGGAAACCTAGATGGTCTGGTGACTGGGAGAAGGCCATGGTCCCATAACTTTTTTCTCACTGGTGACAAGGAAATTCACAGTTTCTTCTGATACAGTAGCACCATGCATCATCTGGTACACCAGCATCACTTTCTTTCACTTACAGTCTAGGAGTTTCTCTGTGACTCTTTATATTCTACCTTTTATATGGGTGTTTTCCCCACAGCTGGCATATATACCAATCTTTTCCCTTATCACCTGTCACATCAAACAAGGTGAGACAGAGCAAGCTCTTTGTAGCTGCTTTCCTTCTACATGCTCATAACCATTCAGAGGCTGAACTCCCTCCTGCCTCTAGTTTTGACATTTAAACATGCTAAACTTGGAAGTTTACAACTTGCAAGTTTATTGTATTTAAATGCAACCTGTCTTTGTTCTTGTGATAAGGAAGAGTTGGGTAATGTTCTGTCAGCACCTGAAAAGTCATCAAGTACGGTTATGATTTTACTGCCAAAGGAAATCTTGATTCTCCGTTGAGCTAGCTGGATATGCAACAAGTTGCCAAGAAGTAAGCACCAGCTGCTGCAGTGACAATTAAACACATCAGCGTCATTAATTAGTGTATTATTGCAACTATAAAAAGGCTGCTAATGGATTTTATAACAATTACCCTTTGGGGCCAGTGCAGAAGTCCTCTAGGAATGCTCAATTTCCCATGAGCCACTAGTTAATTAGCCCTTCACAAGTGTTAAACCACTTCTGTGTTGCACGAGGAACAAAGAGACTTGGTTGGCCTGGAGAAATGAGAGGTGAAAAGCAAGTGAAAACAGTGAAAGCTTGGCCACAAGGCAGTTAATCTCAGTGCTGATACCAGAGTTAAGACAACCATTCAGAGATCTCAACACATAATGGTGAGATGTCAGCACTGCTCAGGAAAAGCAATCAGGCTGATAGGGGGATGGGGATGTTAGAGAAGATCAAGATTTCAGCTGGCCCAGAAGTGAGCACCTTGCCCCTAAATCCCAGTGCATGTATTACTGGAGAACACTGTTGCATTGTCTTTTCTTCCAGCTAAGTGAACACAACAAGGCTAAATGGGTTTTACTCTTTTTTGCAACCTCCTGCTGTTTTCGCACAATGACTCTCAGTATTTTTTTTTGTACCAGGGATTCATATTTCAGCAATAACACCATACCTGAAGGCTCTTCCAATGCAGCAATATAAAATGAGTTGATTGCTGTTTGCTCACATCAACACTTGGAAACACAGAGATAATATGCTTGCTCACCTAATGCATCTTCTCTTTTTTTTCCAGTGATGTAAAGAAAGTTGGCGTTACAGTTGTGGGGCCTCAAAAGAAGATTGTTAGCAGTATCAAAGCTCTAGAAACTCATACAAAGAGCAACCCTGTTCCTGTGTAAGGTACCAAAATGATGTGGCTCAGGAGAGAAAAAAAGTGAAAGGTTGCATCACAAGGCAAAAGCGATGGCTGATAAACGTCAGAATTTAAAGGAGTTCTTTACAACTGCTTTGGAAACATAATGATTGAAATTTCAAACCCACTAAGACACTCAAATATTGAGTATAAATGCCTTAAAAATAGGAGTGAACTTGTTTTCTATCTGTTAATCCTAAAGGGTGGGTGTTCTTGACTGACTGTTAATGCAGATAGTAAATTTCAAAAGAAAAAAAATATGTAAGCAAACCTTCAAAGTAAAAAACAGTGATACTAAAACCTAGAGCCATTTGAATATTAAGTGACTGAATAACACAAAAAACCCATGGACATAAAAGCAGTGTATTTGATCTATACAGCAAACAAGAAGAAAGAAAGACTTGCAGTATTTTTATACAGAAGAGATCTGTAACAGGTATTTTATTTCTTTAAAAGCAAGGAAAATAGAGGACTATACCTCACAACCTGTTTGGCCATATTTACTATAATGTCATTGTAATATGCTATTTCAACTTCAGAAAGGAACACAGAAATAAAGTTTGTAGTTATTTTGAGTTAGTTGACAAAAGATCTTCACCATTATGTTAGCTTCCCTAACTGTGTTCATTTAAATAGAAACAAGTCTTAATTTTTAAATTACTTATTTATTTCCTTTGTTTTTTCCATTACTGTTTATATTTATGCTTAAATACCTTAACCTGGCTGCATTATTGCCAAGTTCCAAATGTTATCAAAACTTCATTGGTTCAACCTGAGAAACTGCCTGAGGGTTAAATTCTAGATTATTTTATACTTGTAACATCACATATAAAATACAGAGGGAAAGAAAGATTGCCTGTTTTCCAGCTCTGACACTAGACAAAGCATGTGGATTTGTTGAGATTCCTTCCATTTGCTGTGATATCTTAACCCGGGCTTGAGTTCTGGCAGAATTGTGTGCATATTGATCTCTAGATCAGTATCTGCCCTGGTCAAGCAGATAGATTTGATTTGCTTCCCAAAGACCTGCTTTCCTGTCAAATTAAGGACCCCTATTCTCAGGTGGTGTTCAGGTGAGAGCGTTGCCTAGCAAACATTAAAAAGGAGTCAGGGTTTCATCCTGTAGTAACTGAGGATACTCTGAGTTCACCGAGGAGTGCTCCATTTCTGCCTTCTATCTGGCAGGCTCTGCCCCCGATGCTGGGAACTTGTTAATATGCTACCATGTAGGCAGCTGCTGGTAGTTATGCAGAGATGGTGACTTCCAGCCAAGAATAAGTAGATTGTTTAAAAGGATGAATTAAGCTGTAAAATGGGGCTTTGGTATGCAATTTTACCTAAATATAAGGTAGAAGACCTCTGTTCAGGCACTGCTATCCTGTAGGGGACTTGAATTTTTGGCACAGGTTCCTTAGGCACCTGTTTCTTGAAAGAAAGCAGAAAGGACCATATCTTTGGGAGAGCATGCACATTTCCCAGTGGAAAACTGAGCCTGGAAGGTGGGATTTGAGAGCCCTGCTCCGTCTTTAGCATCTTCCCAAAAGTGAATTCTTAAGCTATTGCTCTGGAGCATGTCACTCCCAGTTCTGAGCAGAAACAAGTCTTCACTCTGAAAATGAGGATTTTAAATCTCAGTGTGAGGCACTTCTTGTGCAATGTACAGGTGAGATTCTTAATGCTCTAGATGTGATGCCAGGCACACAGACGTCAGGCTTTTGGCACTAGTGGAAACCGCTCTGATTCCCAGCTTGACACGCTGGAATCTAAACCTGATTCTCATGAATAACAGTGAATCCCTAAAAGTCCAAGGCTGTGTGGGGACAGATGACTATACGGCATGCCGCCTTTTGCTCTGCATGCAAAAAAGCAGGTAACTAGTTATGCTTGCTTTCTTGTATTGGTTTGGTTTGTAAAGCTCCTTGTAGCATAAGGGCACATAAGGGAAGAATCAGTTCCTAGGACTTGTGTGGCTGAATCAGCTTTTAAATTGTTCTTCATAGGTCCAGGACTTATAAAATGTAGAGACACAATGTTTATCACACATTGCTAAGTAGAAGCAGAATTAGAGACTTTTTAATGTTGGCAGTGAGCATGCTATAAAGGACTGGATTTGGAACACACTCACAGGATAATAATTAGTAATGTTTTCTGAAAGAAAAATGAATGGGTTTTAAAATAAGTTGAAATGAAAAGAAAAATGTAAGGAAATTCAAATAAAGCACTTAAGATGTAAAGAACCCTTCTCCTTATCTGCCACAATCATGAAATGTAGCACGCTGAATAGAAAAGTTGTACTTTCCATTGCTTTGTTCATTCAGAATCTTTCTTTTCTTCAGCTTGAGATTGCTCTAAATCAGACATTGTTAGTGAATTTAAGTCACCAAAATCCATTTGCAGACATTGTCTGTGTGGGGACAGCTTTTTATAGCATACTTCTCATGACATTTCTCTTCAGCTTCATTCTGGCACTGGAGAGCGGGAGTGAGGGGGGTGGGGAGAAAATACCTGTGAATTGCTTCTGAAAACACAGGAACAGTTCCTAGAGTTTTGGATAATGACTGAAAACTTTGCACCACCCACCTGCAATTTTCGTAGTTATCATGTCATGTTCCTTGACCACTGTTTGAGCATGCTCAGCATAAAAGATTAAATCTCACTGATGCTTGGGAAAAAATAAACTCAGTTTAGCTTTTCTTTACTATTAGAAGTAGAGGTTTTAAATATGTTTAGTTTTCTCTCCCTGTTGAAAGTTGATTTGTACTGTAAGTGGCCTCTGTTGCAAGCATCATATACTCCCTCTCCCCGTGTACATATGTATACATAGCAGTGTACAATTCTTCATTGTGGAGTAGAGATACTAGAATTCGTGTGGCCATCTTCCTGTACAGGACTTGCATCAGTTATTGACATCAAACAAAATGCAACTACTCATAAAATGACATGCCATATTATTGGGTTTGTATCTTTAAATATAGTTTCCATTTTATTTATTTCTGTTAACATATCTAGTTTTGTGCTGTTACTTAGCATTCAATAAGCAATGTATAGATGTGATTTGATTGGCAATATGTATTTACTTTAACTTGTATTTCAAAGCATTACTTACTCATTTAGATTATATATTGTGCAATTGTAGATGGCCTCTTACTAATGTAAAATGATTTGTAGTGGAAACATTTATATTTTTATAATAAACATAATGAAAGTATTTTTTACATACTGGAATACTGAGGTGATTGCTTGAAGGACAAAGTAAATTTATTTGATTAGAGAGGTGTGGTACAATTGTAATTAAATATGGATAAACTCTGAGTGTTAAAGCATGGGTTCAGAGTGAAAGCTAGATATTACCTATATTATCTATTAAAAGAAACAAGAAATGCAGGTTTTAACTAGACAGGCCAGCATTTGTGCTAACTGACTTATCAGTCAAAGATTTTACTTAGTCCATGGATGCAGGAAAACATCGTCTACTACAGCCTGTCTATGGGATATTGAAAAAGCTGTCATTTATTTTAGTTTTGTCAAGTATTTACAAACTTTTGCTTTTTTTCCTCCCTTACCAGTGGACCTCTTTTTTTTTTTTTTATTACTATGTTGAATCCAGTAAAAGATGTACTTTTCAACAAAATAAAAAAGCCCACCGCTTACTGTAATTTAACCCCATGATCAGTTTTTGCCTCTGAGTATCTGTATTAGATAATATTTTGCTCCTGTTTTGTTACATCCCTACCAAGGTGTTTTCTGTATGCCTCACTGAGGTACAGTGTCTTTGAAAATGCCAACACAAAACTCAATTTTGCATCTCAGGAATTATCTTCCTAGAAAAATAGGAGAGGTTTGAATGTTCACCAGTTACTTGAGTAAAATTACAGGAACTTTCTGTACCATTAATGATTTTGCATGCTTTTTTATGTTACTGTGCTTGCTGGTGCAAAACAATGAATGATATACCTGTCCTGGAGTCTCTAAGTTGATAAACTTTATGGACATGGATATAGCATACTTTTTTTTTTTTTTTTTTTTTTTTTTTTGCATTTTTTTCTATCTATCTTAGAAAAGGGAATCCCTTAAAAGAGCGGCCCCGAACTGCTATA
>JANIJG010009411.1:100541-114635 GCA_024611175.1 Megaceryle torquata | reverse complement strand
GGCGGCGCGGGAGCCGTGGCGGCGGCGGCGGCCGCCGGGGCAGGCGGCGGCGGCTACGGGAGCTCCGCGGCGGGCTACGGGGTGCTGAGCTCCCCGCGGCAGCCGGGCGGCGGCATGATGATGGGCCCCAGCGGCGCGGCCGGCCTCGGCAAAGCTGCTGCCGGCGCGGCGGCGGCGGCCGGAGGCTTCGCGCGGTTCTCCGGGCAGAACCAGCACCCGTCCGGGGCCACCCCTACGTTGAACCAGCTGCTCACGTCCCCCAGCCCCATGATGCGGAGCTACGGCAGCAGCTACCCCGACTACAGCAGCCCCAGCGCCCCGCCGCCGCCGCAGCCCCAGCCCCAGGCAGCGGCGGCCGCCCCGGGAAGCCAGCAGGCAGCGGCGGGCATGGGCATGGGCAAGGACATGGGCTCCCAGTACGGAGCGGCAAACCCGGCCTGGGCAGCGGCACAACAAAGGAATCACCCGGCGATGAGCCCTGGGAACACCGGGCAGGCCATCAGCAGGACCCAGGTAACCCCCTGTGCTCCATTAATGTCGGCTCCCCGCCTCCGTGGCACTCGTGTCGGGGTCTTAGTTTCTTTATAATTCGCTTTTTTTCCCCCCCCTCTTCCCCTTTGCCCCCCCTCCCCCTTTTTTTTTTTCCCTACCCCCCCCTCTATTTTTTTTCCCTTATTCTTCCTCTCCACCCTCCGGGCCAGTTCTCCTGCTGCCTCCGTAGTAAGGGTGAGCAGCGCACAATGCGCGGCCCCGGAGTGCGGCTTTCGCTGCCGAAATTAGGTTGTTCTGAGACCCACTTAATATTTTTTCTCCTTCCACTTTGAAGCAGCAACGGGTAGACGCGGGGCCCGGAGGACAGGCAGCTTGGGACGGGGACGGGTGGATTTTGTAACCAGTGTGGGACCCGGGGAGAGTCCCGGGGGATATCGTCCATTATCTTTACGGGCCGTTTTTTTTTATTTTTTTATTTTTTTATTTTTCTATCTCTTTTTAACCTGTTGTTTATTTGAACAGAACGAGTTGCGCCGTTGCACGCTGTTAGCAGATTAGTTTGTCCCCGATGGAGTTACCGCAGCGAGATCCGCGGAGCGCGGCCGGGATCTTTTTTTCTCGGGGGGGGGAAGGGGAGGGAAAGAGCGCGCGTGAGTGCGCGTGTGCGCGCCTGTGCCCGTGCTTCAGTCCGCGCTGCGCGGGTCGGGGCGCGTGGGGCGCCTCGGTCCGGTGACCTTAAGGGGACTTGCCCAGCAGCAGAAGCGCCTGTGGGTGCGCGCGCGCATAACTACGTTTCTCTCCCCCAACACACGCGGAAATCCAACCAAGGGGAGGGGGAAACACACACACACAAAAAAAAAAAAAAAAAAAAAGAAGAAAAAAAAAAAAGAACCAACGAAAAGTCCTTGGGCGTCAGCAAAGGGGAGCGGGCACCGGACGGGCCGCCACCCCCGCCCGCACACCCCTGTCCCAGCCCGGTAACTCTGCTGATCGATCGATGGATGGATCGGTCGATAGATAGGCGCGATGATCGCGGGGCGGCGGGCCGTGGCGCGGCGCCTTCCCGGAGCGGGCCGTGCAGTCCGTCGCGGGAAGCCGCCGGGCCGGGCGGCCGGTCCCCGCTGGACGGCCGGTGCCGAGGAGCGGCCGGGCCTCCTTCGCCAGGTTCGGAATTTGAATTGTGGAGGTAAACTGGCTGCAACCGTCTCCAGACAGCTGCCTCCGAGTTGACATCTAATCTGCCATCTGATTGGCTCCCCGCTCGCCATTGGGCACCTCGCGCCGCTGATGTAAATAGAAGCGCTGAGCGGCGCAGTCACCGAAACCCCCGCCACAAATAACACCCGTCAGTCGCGCCGGCGGGGCGAGGTGGCGCGGGCGGGCAGGGGAGAGGTGCACTAGCACCCGCACGGCCCCGCACCGGCCATGCAGGCCACCGGCGCGGGGAACAGCCAGGGGCATCTCCCCGGCCCCCCACCCCGCCCTCCTATCCAGTTTGGTTAGACGGCGTGGGTTTTCTGGGCATCGATTTATTTATTTTCTTTTTTAGATTTTTTAATTCTATGTTCATTGGAGGCGGTAGGGGAGTATCTTGTAACGACAGTGCTCGGACGACGATTCGGGATTTCAAGTTGCACTCGTGCCTCTAAAAACATTTTGTAATGTTGCAGCTTATGGATATTACACAAGGGATTAGATTTTTGTAAAAAAAAAAAAAAAAAAAAAGGAAAAAAAATTCCAAATACTAATTTCATTACATTTATATTAGCTTGATACCTAACCTGTGCATGCCTCTTAACAAAATCTTGTTTGCATGTAGCTGCTCTAGGTGAGAAACCGCCGTGTATTGTACAAAGACGGGAAAAAGCTGCTCTGTCAGGGGTTGTGTTTGTTTCATCTCTGCAACAAATCCAGATTTTCGTGGGAAGAAGTGCTTTTGTGTTTGAACTGTGGTTAGAATAGTTCAAGAAGCATCGGGAGTTGCTGATCTCAATATTTTTCTACAAAAGTGTGAGATTAGGCTTGAATTCTCGGTAGAAAAGTGGATTGTGTTAAATGGAGTAGTGCATTAGAATTTTATGTGTTCCTTTTCCCTTCAACAAGATCTTTCTGTTAAGAACTGTTAAATCTTTTAATAGCTTTTATCAGTGAGGAGAGACAGGAACAAATGCAGGTGTATGCTTCTGAGGTCCTCAAACAGCTGGATCTTTCCATAAAGTAGTGAAACAGAACCTGGAGAAAATGTTGCTTAATTTTGTGAACACCGTATAAATTCTGAAAAAATAATAATAGGAACCTTGGACGGGCTGGCTGTGTATGTGTTTGTGTACTTTCAACAGACCACTCCTGTCACATTATTCCATTTGCCTTTTATTTATTCCCAGGAAATAAGATTTTTTTATTTTTTTTTGTGAGTGTTAATTTTTACCTTTTTTAATTTGCACTGGTTAAAGGGTCACTGGAAGCCATAAGGTAATGGGGCTTTGTATGCATAGCATTTCATAATTTATATAAAAAATATTACCATTGTCTGCTTGCTTTTAAACACTGGTAGTTCAGAATTTTTGGCTTTAAAAGCTAGGAAAATCATCGTCAGATAGACATAATATGTGTGAGTTCACTGTGCTGTTTCTTCACGACTGAAATTGTTTTAAATATTTTATTTTTATTGGAGGAGTAAAAGTAAATTCATTATGTCCTCGTAAGAGTAAATTCATTATGTCCTCACTGTAAGTCTTAGAAATATTCCTTATATTTTTGGGGTTTATGACCTCTCTTGCAGATTATTTTATTTTGTACTGCAAGAATTAAAATGCAGCTGAAAGAAATAGAAGGAAAAGAATAGTCTGTCTATGGCACAATTTCTTTGATTTTAAATAATTATCACCCCCCCCCTCCCCCCAGTAACTGCCATAAAGGGAAGTCATCAGTGTTCTTTATATTAAAATTTTTCCATCTAACCAGTAAGTGATTGAGATAAGAAAATTTCTTAGGTTTTAAAGTAATATTTTTTATGTATAAAATAGGTTATGTCAAATAAAAAATACCATTATCTACACAGAATACAATTATTTTTGTACATTGATTTTATTTTTAATTCTCATGTGTCACTCTCCATGTATGTTACACCATTAAGTAAATTACTGCTTTTTGAAAGAGAAAACCAGAGTGTTCAGTTCAGCATTAGAACAGGCAGCTTATCTTTATTTTTTTTAATAATCATCTGTGTGTATACTCTATATATGTGTATACTCACTTCTCATGTGTCTTTGCAAAGCAGGCAAAGCAGATGATGATTGGCCCCTATGCTGATGAGAAACTATTGTGCTGAGAACAGAGAACTGTCAGTAGGCTATGACATCTGAGATACTTGTTCAGGAAATTCTTCCCCTCAGCATGAGTAATTTTTGTAATATGCAGAACTGTTGTGTCCCACTCTGAACTAACTTCTGTGTTTGTCCAGCCTATTAAATTATTTAAGAAAATTTTTCTTCCATTTCATTTAATTGCCTAACCCAATCAAGAGATGAGATGCAAGCTTGAAAAAGAGGCCTCTTGTTTCTGAATAAACACACATTTTCAAAGGAGATGGATATTGCTCATGTGGATAGATGGATTTGATTGTTGAGGAGTTGTGTGATGCTAGTACAGTACCTTGTCATTCAGTTATTGTGAGTATTGATTAATTCAATGGCAATGTACAGATATTTAGAGTCCTGAGGCTCCTTTTATTCTTTACTTCTGATATGCACTACAGTAGTTTTACACACGAGCTGGCCTCTGTATGTGTGCTTTATATATACATCCTTCACATTTGTGCATGTATGTAACATTTACATACACCTACACACGAGAGAACCTGGGTATTTTCAGTAGTATCTCCATGGCATAAAGTATATAGCAAGTGCTAGAAAAGCCGTTGAGCTGCTCTGAGTTTGTGTGTGTTATCAGTCATTTGTTTTGCAGCAGAGAAGCTCAGAATATGCCTGATTCTGCAGCTCTTTTTATGCCAAATAGATTGCCTGTATTGGGAGTTCTGGCTAAGCCAGGGCTGCAGAATCATGTCCTGTGCCTGAAGGCCATTAAACAGCTGTTAGTGTGGTGAAGAGATTCTTGATGTCTCAATGGGAGAATAAAATATATTTTTCCCTGTGCATTTTTGAATAAATAGTATTTAGTATTCACATAGCTTCTATTTAGAAGCAGCAAATAGCAATATTCTCAGTTAGTAGCATCTATATATATATTACGACTGTATATTTGACACTTTGTGGTTTAGTGTTCAGTTATTGGTTTCTGTAGTAGCGCTTATGCCTACATGTTGAACAGCAGGACCCTGTGTACAAGATACAATAAAGAAAGAGAGACGCAAACCTGTCAACTCTATTACTGCCTCCACCGTGTGAGGATTCTACAGCTGAGCAGTCGATTACTGTCTTTTTGGCATTCTACTCCAAATCTATGGGGATGAAAACTAAGGCACTTAATCCCTTGCTAGATTTTCATGTAACTTAAATTTTTTGAAATTAGTAAGCAGGGTCTGTTAGGTGATACTGTTTCATTCTGAAATAGTATCTTAGTTAAAGCTGGATGAAATTTGTGCACTGAAAATTGATACATCTTTATCTTTCTTACTTTTGTGCCTCAAATATTTTATCATAGGTATTTTGACATTCTCATTGTTAACGTTGGCAGTAGTTTATTTATCCTTATGTCCTTAAGATTGTTACCTGTGTCCTAAGCAGTTACATTTCGGTACTTTTTCAAAATGTACCATTTATCGGGAGGCTTTGAAGATTCTCTGTGGATATGTAAAGTAGTGTTGCCACACTCTCTGTGCATGTATGCTCAAGGCTGCAGAATTTCAGTAGCTTCTGTTTGTGGTAGGCTAACTTGCTAGAATATATTTTAGAATTGTGATTATTAAGGTACTTGGGAAAAAAACTTTTTCTTTCAATTTTGGGGCTATTTACATAGTGCTAAATACATGTTTTGGTAGGATTGAATAAAGACTTTAATTAAACTTAAATTAAAAGTATACCTTAGTGGTTTTCAAATTTGTTTTGAAAACTAGTAACAGAAAAGTGGTACTAAAGCAGTGTTTTTGTACTGCTTGGTGTTGTGAGAAGCAGATAAATGTAATACAGGAGAATCTTGTGGAGACAATCATATTACAGTAAATTTTTTTAAAGAAGCCTTACCTGTTAATAAAGTTAAATACTATTTTTTAGTAAACCTGAAAGGTTTTTGTGCATCTGATATATGTTTTGCCATTTAAATCATAAGGTTACCTTTTGAATTTTTCTGTTATCTAATTGTACCTGTTCATGCTCAGTTTTACAGACAAATGCTGATGTGCTGGCACAGTGCTGCCGTGTTTGTCTTGCAGGTGGGCTGGAGGATTTCTGTTGTACTTCCAGTTCTAAAATGTCACATCCAGTGATCCACTAGGAACATGTCATCTCCAAAAGGGCCAAACCCATCCAGGGTGGTGTTCCACTGCAGTTGAGGAATCCTCGGGGATGAATGTATCCAAAGATACCTATGTGATTTGTGAACAGTGCATTTTGGGGATAAGGATGGCTAATTTGTGCAGGATTACTTTTAACTAACTTTATTTTCTCAGTAACTGTGTTTTATCTTTACACAGTTTTTCTAGTGTGCCTTGCACACTGGAGTAACACGATTCTTCCTGTTGTACAGGGTGGGAAACTGAGGCACTTAAAACATCCACCTTCAGGCAGACATGCATTGACACAACTGAAAACAGAGGTGTCTTAGAAATAAATAGGGTCTCTGTACCATAAACTTTAGCTTTTGAATAAATCTAGTCTTACTGTGAATACATTCTGTTCTGGGAGAATTGAAGCTTTACAGGCATCTATTCAAATAACTGAGAAGACAAATGACTGAGCAAAGTGAGGGATTTGTCTGCTGTGTCAATATAGTCACCTTAAACTAAAGACACCATAATCTAAAATTTTAAGTATTCCTTGCACTGTTTTATCATTATGTACACAATGTCATCTATATAAAGTCACTGGATTTCTCACAGAAATTAAACTCTGAAGAAAATTGAGTTGAACCAAGTGCCCAGGAGCTTAGCTGGTGTTGCAGAACTTACCTTCTGAGGAGTATGATGTGCAGAGCACAAGTATGTGCTGGGGCGGGGGGGGGGTACAAGCCTACACGCACAGGCTTCCTTACCACCAAGTCCGATTGTTTTATCTGCCAGATAAATAGTCTTCATTTTTAAAGTGAACAGATTAAATGCAGAAATTGCAGTTGTTGTGTCATGTTTAAAGATTGCTTTTCATATGGGAATTGTTTTTATTGCAAATAAAAGTAATTTTTAGAAAATTTTGTACTCCTTGTATAGAGAGCTTACTTCATCTGAAGGCACCTGCAACTTTTTCAAAAATTGTGCGGCCTAAGATCATTATCCTAATATGCTATTATCAGAATGCTTCATTTATGTTTATTAAAAGCAATGCAAAATCTGTATAAAAGTTTTCGGCAGTTATGATTTGTAAGGATGTTGATATATTGTGCATTTATACTCATTGTAGTGGAAATGTTAATTTCGTTATAAACTACCAAACCAGGTTGCGAGGCTGATGAATTTCTGAAAGTGTAGTGGCCAATTTGTGGATATAAAACACAATTTGAAGGTTCTGCAGTGTGTGTAAGGAATTGGTTTCAGTACAGAGCTAGCAGTGTTTGATCTACTTGTGTATTACTTCTTGCATTTGAGGCACGATGGGTTTAGTAACTTTCAGAAGGACTGAGCATTTGTAAAAGTATGTAATCTATTTATTAGTCTCCTTTCTCCAATTTCAGGAATTACTTGGTTTGTCTTTTGCACCTGAATTTGCTCAATTGCCAGATGGTGTTTTGCATTTAAGAATTCACTGCTGTACCCTTTCCTCCTCCCCTGCTGTGTAGCCTTCGCAGACTTGAGAAGATACTGAATTTAGGTTTGTGATCTGATAATTGTTTATGAAGACATTCATCTGAGTGATAGGCTCTCTGACACTTCCATCTGTAGGGCTGTGACACTGATCTCCCCCTGCCATCCTGCGTCAGTCTCTTTTTGACCGTTGGGCGGTGGGGAAGGAATTTTTCCACTAATCTTTTTTTGTTTGTTTGTTTTTAAAAGATTTACATGTGGTTTTTGTTTGTTACTTACTTTCTTTAGCGTATTTGCTAAAAAACAATAATTGTGAAAATGGGAAAAAATAATCTATGACTCCTCCCTCCCCTTTTCCTTTTTTGGGGAGTAGTGTCAGTTGTGTTACTAATACGGTTTTGTAAGCATCTACTTTAAACTGTTACACTAAGATTTCTTTTTCCTTGAGGGCTTTGTTTGGTGTTTATCTTAGGTATCTAGTTACTCAAAAAATAAATCTTCAGTAGTAGGAGTTTCTTTTGGATGATGTTTTTTTTTTAACCTGGTTTAGTTAGAAAATGGTTTCGATTCTGTCAAATTACTGAATCAATTTATTTGCCCTTTAAAGGCCACATGGCCAGGTCCACTGTGAAATTCTGTTGTTGTAGCTACGTAGTTAGGCTCAGGGAATTGCATCCTTGACTAATAGCAGTTGTGTCAAGCCCCCTTATATTTAGCTTACCATTAGGGTGGTGGTGTGTCTGCACTAGCAAAACAACAGCCTTTGTAGGTAGCCTTTCCTGAGGGGTTTACAGGTATGGCTGTTAAGGTGGAGGTAACTTGCTGAGTTTTTCAGAGTGTAGAAAGTTCCACAACATGTTTTGGTTATGCTTTAAAAATGTAAAGTGATCTGAGTTACGCAGGAAAAAAATGGCTGTCTTACTCTAGCACAGTCCCTGGTACCACTGGCTTTCACAGAAGGACCTGAAGTTTTATCGTGGTTGGGGTTTTGTTTTTGGTTGGGTGGTTGGTTCTTTTTGAGTAAAGTAAATTGGTTCAGAAGATCCCAAAAGGAGAGATCTGATCCTGGTTTAAAATACAATTGTAGTCGTGTGGTGTTCCCAGTGTGGACATGGTTTAATTCAGAGATTGATTGAAGTGGAATAGTGCCTTCTTTATGCAAGCAGTGAATTCAGCTATGGTGTAAATTATGTGACTTCAGGAAACTGGTATTAGTAGAGGATTGGCATAGGAATTTTGGATAGCTGTCTGCTGACTGCATGATCTAAAGGTAGCTGGTTTCACTGTTGGATACTTTAGTTTCCCTGTGTTAAAATAAGGATAATATTTGCCTTTTAAAATTATTTGAGTTTGATGTGCAGTTTTAATTACAGTGTCATGCACAATAAAAAGGCAACATAAATACTCATGATGTGTGAAGGTATCCAGTCTGCACTGTACCTTCTCTTGATTTGTTTGGATGGGATCTGAGACTAGGTGTTCCCAACAGTGGTGGTGTTATTTGGTTAGCTTGTCAGACTTGCTTGTTTGTAAGCAAGATATTGAAACATCAGCTCTGAAAATTTCTTTTGAAAGCACAAGAACAGGATTTGTAATTCTTAAATTTTATTCTTTATAGTTAAAAATAAAGATAAGGAGGTTTGTTTTGACAGCATCAAAGGAATATGCTGGTTTATTTGCAGCCTTTGATTTGGGTGGAATATATGAAGTTTTTTGTTTTTTTTTTTTTTTTTTTGTGTAGCAATTTATGTTGTGAATATTTTGGATATTCTGTTTATATGAAATAGTAGTATTGATGTCTTACTTTCAGGCATGATTTATGGAAAATAACTGTGCTTTTGTGGTTTATTTTTTCTTAATTCAGTGTTTCTTAGTTGATCAAAATTCAAGAAAAATTAACACATTCTTCAGAGCTGTTGCTGTTTTAATATAAGATATATGCAGATGGTTATAGATTGAGGCTATTTAAAGAAATATTTCTGGAAAAATACAGGTAGGTACATCTGAGAGTGCTTTAGTTGTGTATTAGCAATAGCAAAATAACTTGCCACTTTTACATGTATTGGAAAGTCTTTCCTTCCTTTAAACAGAAAGGCAGGCTTCTGTGAGGCAGATAACTTCACGGTGCCCTGTAGTTAGTGGTCATGAAAAGTGCCAGGAATATTTAGATAGCTGTTAGCTGGTTGTATTCCGTTTTCTGTAATTTGTTTTAGACTGAAGTTTTGCTTGATTGAGGAATTTCCAGCCTGCAGAAATGCTGACTGGCGCTTGAGGTTTCCCTGGGGAGGAGGGGAGGGCAGGCTGGGTTCTGGGGCCGATTACAAACGTGGTATTTGTAGTGTCTGTAAAAGTTTCACACATGAAGCAAACTAGTTAGCTTGTATAGAGTCACATGATCAAAATATTTTTCCCCTTGCCGCTGCCAGAAGCTATCTATTGCTTTTCAACAATCTCGCTTGTCGGGCAGCAGGCCAGGGTGTGCGAGGCGGCCCCTTTACGTGAGCTGCTCCATTCTTCACCTCCCCGGCTGGAGTGCCCTGACCTTCACATATGTAGATTAGCCATGTGCTCCCTCAATTGAAACTTGCTGCCGCAGGAAGAAAGGGTGCTGGTGGGTTGGTTGGCTTGTTTTTTGATTTGTTTTGTTTGTTTTGGCTTTTTTTTAATTCCTCGGGGAATTTGACAGCCATTCATCCCTGACCTGGGCAGAGGTAACACAAGGAACTGGGATGCGCAGGGCAGGGAGGCGGCCCCTCCTCCTCACCTGCCCCGCAGGTGGAGAGCTGCGGCGGGAGGCTCGGGGAACGCGTTGTTTATTTCAAACCGTGGCTCTTGACTGCGGGTCGCTTTAGCAGCCTTCCAAACGAGGTTTTCTTCCGTGCGACTCTCTGCCTTCACATCTTTGAAATAACGCTGTAGAGAGTAATTCTAGTGGTTTTCTTTAAATGATTACTTCTTTTTACAATTGAAATTCTATTTTTTTTCCCCAATAAAGTTATTGTATTCGTTTGTCTTATATGTCATACTTTGGTTTATAATATATATATTTTTTTTCTTTCGAATTCTGAAGCTAAAATGCATTACTTGTGATAGTCCCCCCCAACCTGGGACAGAATGTTTTTTCCTGCTAGCAAACTGTAGGAGCTGCTACTTCAGTGATGTTTTCGGGATTTTTAACTTTCTACAGAATACTCTTTGTTGTTAGATGTGTGGTATGCAAACGCAGGGTGAAATAATGCTACAAAGTATTTTGTTGTGGGTTTTTTTAAGTATTAAAAACACATTTTGTTTCTCTAATAAACCGTATAACCAGACCTTTTAATGTTTTGATATAAATAGCAATTACACTAACTAGATCCAACCACAATGAAAAAAACACCATTTAAAATCATTCAGAAGAAAAGTTCCCAACATAATTGAGCTCTTCCTTTTAAGAGGAGGGGCTAATTGGGCAGCATTCAAAGTGAACTGTCTTGTGTTTTAGAACAGTCTTCTTGAAGTGTTCAACCTGTTGGTGTAGTTGCCAACGTTTTAAAATAAAAGATTTTTTCCAAGAATTAACTAGGGATCTGAGGGCTTCTGAAGCCTTAAGAGTTTTATGTGTGAATGATAGTGACAATCATAAAGTTTTCTGGATGAAATGAGACCCTCAAAGTTTTAGATTAAGATACAAAGGTTGAGAATTTTGTGTATTGGAGTAGCATTTAGGGATATGGTTGGGATGTGGTTGTTCATCAAGAACTTTCCAAATGTAGCATATTGTGAACAAGCAGTGGAGAGGAATTGCCTGCCCCAGGAAGACTTTGTGTAGCCCCCCTCTTCTCATTTTAGTTCTTCACGGCTCATTTTAATAATAATAGTAATGATAGTAACACGCTTTGTTATTAGGAGGAAGGTCAGGGAGGGCCTGATTGAGCTGTTACTTTCCTAGAATGTGGTTGGCAGTAGTGGATGCATTCCTTTATTTTTTTCTGGGAATACTAACACTATTATGTGTTTGCTCTGTTGTGGGGTATGGTTGCTCAAGGCTTTTCTTCTCCAGGGAGTAAGCTTTATTTGTAGATTATTTGCTTCAATCTCACTTCTTTACATCATGAAGTTAGATTATTTTATCCAAATGTCATAATATTTTTTGCTCCTTTGCCATGTGATACTTCTTTTTCCTTCTTCAGATATTATCTCCAAATTCCTATCTTTCATATTTTCTAAGTCATTGGAGTGATGGAAAAGCCATCCTTATTGTTTTCTGCCACTTTTATGGTTGCATGAAAGTGAGTAGTGTCACCTTGTATCCAGGGAGAAAATAGCTTTTGAGTGACCTTGGTACTTATCCCTCTCTCTGATTTATATTTGCTCCTCTCTGTCCTCCAAGGAATCTGTGCACAAAAGTTGTGGAGGAAAGAGTGACAGCAGGGAAAGTGCCTTCTCTAGCCAGCTTCCCATGTAAGTTGTGACCAAAGGTCAAATTGCATTTAAAAAAAAAAAAGTCACCAAAAAAACCAACCAAGTAAGCCCCAAATCTTGGCAAGACTTGGCAGTGTAGTCAGAATAATCACAGAAGTAGTTACCTATGGGTGACGGTCCTGGGGTGTGGTGGTGGTGGATTTTTTGTTTGTTTGTTTGTTTGTTTTTTAAATTCCTCTAATGCTAATCCTCTAAGTAACAGTAGACATTGAGAAGAAGAAGAAAGGGGGAAACAAAGAAGACAAAACCAAGCTGGAATGTAAATGTTGTCATGCACAGTTTCTTTACTTTTTTAACTGTCATGGCAGCTGTAATTAAAAATCTCTCTTTCTATATTTGCCCAAAAGTTATTTGAGAAGATATCACAATGAAAATTGAAGTGTGGTGTTGCTGTGTATATGGAAAGTGTAGAAAAGACAGGAACTGAGGAGAGGAAACTTTGCATGTAATTGTCTATGTTAAGTAGTGAATGGGATGTGGTAGTTGCAGTCTGCAACTTTATAGTACCTGGTATTCTGTTTCACAGATTTCTTTTCCTTTTAATTCTCTTCAGAAGATAGTGAGTGTAGAGAGAAGCAAGCCACCAGCGATGGTTGGTTTTACTCCACCATGTTGTATTTTCCTTGGGGGAATGTAGCTTGTTAGGATGGTAAATGAAACCTGTTAAAAAAGTTAGTTAAGGTTCTATTGTTGTAGGAAAATACCTTAGATATTCAAAGAACAAAGACCATTTTCTTTCTTGCATGGTGCTCTCCAAATTCTATTGCTTTGCATCTAAGAAGACCTTTGCAATAACTTACCCTAAAAAAAAAAACAAAAACAAAGTTTACCTGTGATAGTTAACTTACCTTTTAAGTTTGAAAAATCTGAGTCTGACTTACCCTTTCTGTTCCTTCTATTTACTCCTGCTTTTTAATATTCAGTTTAAATTTTTTCTTTGCTTGCTGTTGATGTCTTTCTCAAAGAGATGGAGGAATACAGTAGGTGCTTTTTTGCAGCTGGTTATGGCATCATAACAGAAGTTTCAAATAGTTATGATTTCTGATGACATTTTAACTTTCTTGAAGTCCTTGAACTTGTGTATAGTTATCTTACTTCAGCAAGTTGTCTCAGCCAGTGTGCCAGGAACAGATAGAAGTGGGGTTATATATCCTACTGTAGACTGAAGGAGACAATGAACATGACTTTTTTGTTGCTGTTGTTGTACTTAGTTTTTTTTCCATGCCTTTATCTGATACTGAGCACTCAGTAGCATGTTTTGTCTGTCATTTTTAGATTAATGCTTGGAAATAAGCAGGGAATATATAATTTTTTTTTTAAAGACATTAAAGAACAGTTAGACTTTCATCATAAGATCCAAGTGGGTATTACTCAAAAAGGCAGCTTTTTATTATTACTGCCTTTTGAGGATCAGAGGTTGAAACAAAGAGCAAATTAGCAGAAGAAAGGTTGTAAAACATGTGTAGGAAAATAGATGTCAAAATAAATGGACATGTGTCTTTTGTGTAGATACCAAGCCAGAATTTCTTTGGGGAAAATTGAAGAAAACTTGAAAACCTTATTTGTTTACCTCTGCATTTTTCTGTATTCTTTTGTTACACTCCTTGGACACTCTTTCATCGAGTTTTGTGTTTCTAAACGATCTTAAACCAAAGGGTGAGTCTAATGGTCGTCTGAAGCTGATCTAAGACTTCACTTCTGCTGAAAAGACCAATCTCACCCTTTTATCAGTTCCCTGCTGCTTCCCTTATGTCTAAGGTGAGTTGCGTCAGCACGCTGATTTGTCTGAAAACTAATCCTGCCGAACAAAACCTGTGAATGGTTAGCCTTTCGCCAGAGCATTCAGCTGGGCTGTCTTGCAGCTCAATCTTTTCAGCGCAGAGGTAAGGCAAGGGAGAGTGTAGGGTTCAGCTGAGAGGGTAGGGTTAGGGTAGAACAGCCCTTTTGGTGGTGGTACAGGCTTGTATCTGCTTAAACTCATCGTAAGACTGTATCTCGAGTGTAAAATTACTCTGTAAGTAATAACAAGTACTTAATTTCTCAGCATTTCTCTGGAGCAGGGAATTTTTTTTTTTTTTCTCAAAATGGAAAGAAGCTGAGGGAGAGTAAATTGTAAGTTGTGGAGTTTGTTCTGCGCCGCCCCGCCCGCACCCCCCCCCGCCCTCCGGCAAGAACAACCAACGGTGTAGAGGTCGCGCCACAACCCCACCGGCACACCACTCCAAGGA
>JANIJG010009411.1:59252-93721 GCA_024611175.1 Megaceryle torquata | reverse complement strand
CCCCAGCTTCTACGGGGAACAGTTTTAACATAGAGTATGTTACCAGAGAAGCAGTTTCTTGGCAGTTGAAGAAGTGACAGGTCTTCTGTTATAGAGCTGAATTTGCCTACCAATTATCCTGATCCTAAATATATCCTTTAGGAATTTTGCATATATTGGCTCTAGCTAGGGGCTTTCCCCTGTTTTCTTATTTAATTAAGATAATTTCTTACCTTAAAAAAAAAAAAAATCTGTCTGTTTTGAGGCTAGAAACCAAATGCAGAAAGTCACTGCTTTACACTTCTTTTTAATGTTCCAGTCTGCTATCACTTGGTGTAAGGTGACTGATTTTTTTTGTTTTTGTTCTTTCCTTTCCTCTCTTTCTGAGCTTTTTTTCTTCCTGGTGTGACAGAATAATATAACTCTTTGGCAACCATTTTGCATCATGGCCAGAACTTTCTGAACTTCCCTTAGTTGCAGTCTCACATTATGAAAAAGGAAAACAACTAATGGCTTTTGTTTGCATGGTGGAGTTTTCCATTCTTATCCTTTTATGCCTCTTTATCCCAGCATCCTATCTGTTTTGTAAGTGGTTTTTGTTTTGTTTTTTCACCATGAATTCAGAGACCAATAAAAAGAGAAGAAAACTACATTACTTGGAATCACGGAATGACTTGAGTTGGAAGGGACCTCTAAAAATCATGTAGTCCAACACCCCTGTAATAAGTAGAGGCATCCTCAACTAGATCAGGTTACTCAGAGCCTCATCAAGCCTGATCTGGAATGTCTCCAGGGATGGGGCCTCCACCACCTCCCTGGCCAACCTGTTAACAGTGTTCCACTACCCTCACAGTAAAGAGCTTCTTCCTAATGTCTAATTACATTTAGTTCTGTATTTTAAAACCATTGCTCCTCATCCTATCACTACAAGCCCTTGTAAACAGTCCCTCTCCAGCTTTCTCGTAAGCCTCCTTCAAGTACTGGAAGGCTGCTATAAGGTCTCCCTGGAGCCTTCTCTTCTCCAGGCTGAACAACCCCAACTCCCTCAGCCTGTCCTTATAGGAGAGGTGTTCCAGCCCCTGATCACCTTCATGGCCCTCCTCTGGACCCTGTCCTTCCTGTGTTGATACTCCAGAGGTGGACACAGTATTTCAGGTGAGGTTTCAGCAGAGCAGAGGGGGAGAATCACCTCTTGATCTGCTGGCCATGCTTCTTTTGATGCAACCCAGGATGTGATTGGCTTTTTGGTCTGCAGGTGTACATTGTTGGCTCACATTGAGCTTCTTGTCCATTAGAAACCCCAAGTCCTTTTCCACAGGGCTGCCTTCTATCACCTCATCCCCCAACCTGTATTGATAAAGAGGATTGTTCCAACCCAGGTGCAGGACCTTGCAGTTGGTCTTGTGGAACCTCATGAGTTTCACCTGGGCCTACTTCTCCAGGTTGCTCTGGAGGACATCCTGTCCCTCTGTTATGTAGACCACACCACTCAACTTGGTGTCATCTGCAAACTTACTGATGGTGCACGTGATCCCACTGTCTATATCAGTGATGAAAATATTAAACTTGCGCAGTGTGCCTGGAAGAGTGTGGTAAGGCACTTTGCAGAAAGGAGCAGAAAATAATTTTTGACAGCAGTTGGAGAGGAGAGTAAGAGCTTGGGGGTGGAAAGTGGGGCTGTGTTTTCTAGAGGTTCTGCTGTTATCTGAACTCTGAATTATTCTGAAATTGCGTTCTGGTGAGGTCCATTACAAATGCCAGGAGTAGGTATAACTGGGTTTTTGAAGGGTTGTTATTTGCTTTTTTTGTAATAGTGTAATTTCAAAGCATGGTCTAGAAGTTTCATATATGTTTCATTCAGGAGTACTTGAAACCTAGTGCATAAGTTTGAATGCAAGAAGTTGAGGTGCTTACTTTTGGACATCTTGGAAATAGGTAATTTTCTCAAAGGCATTAATACTGTTCCAAGTGATCTAGCAGAAATTTAAGGTAGGGTGTTGTAGTTTTGTTTTGTGTTTGTTGTTGTTTGTTTTTAAAGAAAAAAAAGATGTTTCCAGCCACTTTGTTCCTTTTGAACATAGATTTCTGAAAGTTTAGAGTACCTTGTGACAGCCTACGATGCAATGTCTTTTTAAAACCTAGAGATTTTTTTTTATTATTTTTCCTTCCCTTAGCCTGCTCATTTCTGATTCCTAGTCCTGTTTCTTGTTCATAACTGACATCAGTGTCCCCCAAGTCTTCATGTGTTGTTCCTTGTTAAGAGTGCATATAATACTTGTTATGATGAGGTTGAAAACCCAGTCACAGAAAGGTGAAGTGTGGTGCTCATGTTTGCATAGTAGGTCAGCTGCTGAGCCAGGAATAGAAGCCCGGTCTTATGACTCTGTGCCCTAACCACTGGCCTGCGCCGCCTCTCTGCAGCACTGGTCTTTTCCAAGAATGTAGTAGTGATGGGGTATAGAAGTAGCTACAGCAAGTATGGAGCTTTGCTTCCAACCCTGGCAGGGCTTTGAGGCTTTACATAGCTTAAAATACTGGGGGAGAAAAAACCTTTCCAAAGGAGCTCCTAGATAAGTTCTGTAAAGTTATGGTTTGCTTTGCTTTTTATAACAAACAAACAAAAATAATACTAATAATAAAAAAAAAAAATCTAGTTTTCCAGAAGGTTATGGATGTGGAAAAAAAGTTCTACGTCTTTGAAAGTCAAACTCTGCTCTACAAATAACCTTAAGAACAGCCTGTGATTAAATCTTTTGTATATTCAACAACAAACTCATTTTATGCAATTGCAACTATGATAAAATTGAATTAAATGAACCTGCCTCTAAGAAAAGAAACTGAATAGCTGAGTATCACATTATTCAATGAATGGAAAATGGGGAGGCTGGCTTGAAACGTCTGGGAAACAGTTTTAACATTCTATCAGGCTAAAGAGCAATTCTATGAAATCACTATATTTGTTTCCCCCCTACCTCCCCGCCCTCCATTTTTTAAATAGCAGTGCTCTTCATACTGTCAGAATTCAGTGTTGTGACACCCCTACTCAAAAGTTATGACAGCAGTGTAATGACAGCTACTGCCTCTTGAGAATCAATCAGGCAATTAATTTTGTAAATGAAATGCTGATTATACAAAGCTTCACATGAGAGGCCCAGTGATTAAAATCAATTTAACAAATTGTTTCAGGTGGGACTTGATTAATAATTTGCCATAAATGCTGAGGATATATGACCAGCATACCTTTTTGTGTGTGTGTGAATATAGAACTATATATAACGCTTGAAGTGGAAAAAATCTGCAGCTAGCTGTATGTACTTCTGGCTTGTGACCCAGATGTGATCGGTTATAGTTTTTTTGTAGGTATACTGTTTTCCACGGTGTCTGTAATGTCACTTTCTCATCTAGTGCTCTATCTAGCAATTACATACAACTAATTTGATTTATTTTTTTGCTAATAAAGCTAAGTAACTGAGAAAGTGTATTCAGATTTATTTGAATATTTATTAGATTTAAGAAGGTTTATCTTTAAAATTTGAAATGGATGTGGGATTTCTTTCATTTATTTTCCATTCCACCCCTCCCCCCCTTTCACCTTCCTTTCTGTCACTTGCTGGTTTTCAGGACTTTCTGCATTTTCCCCTCCTATTCCCCCTTTACTTCCCTGCTCTTCTCTGCATGGAGCCTTCCTGCAGAGCTCCCCTCATTCCATTCGAGGCTGCTCTCTGCTCCTTGCCTGACAGTCACTATTTTTAGTACATCCTTTTCTGTCCATCTAACCCTGTGTTTGTGTAAGAGCTGTACGAAGTAGGTAAGGGAATTTTTTTTTTTAAGTTCCAGATGGCAGCCATGCAGAGTGAGTGAAGGTGTTTACTTGTCTAGGAAGCTGAGAACCTCATTGCCAGACAAAATAGAAGTAACTGGTATTCTGGGTGGGGCTTTTTTTAACTTACAGTTTTCTGGGTTTGTGAATGGATTTTCACTTCCTTGTTGAGCCATAGTGTTGGCTGCTGAGGAGGCCTTACGGCTGTGAGAAATACTCTGGTGAATCTAGCCTGAGAACTTTAAGATACTTTTTTCACACAGTGTCTGCCGTGGTGTCCTGCCACAGGTTACTATTTTGGTAGCAGAAAGGGCAGACCGAGAACTGTGTCCATGTCTCGCATGTTCCAGTGACAGAGCTGTTGTATTGGTGTGAAACAACCCTCCACACACAGTTTGAAGTTCAGATGCTGGACTGTAGTTGGAAGTAGCTAAAGCATGGTCACAGTCTGGCAGCTAGTAGGAAAAGCAACTGGAACTGATGCATGTTGTATTGTTGCATGTAAGTTTGTTAGAAGACGTGTGTAATAACTTCTAAAATTTGCTGCATTAGAAATTACTGCTAACTTGCTGGGGAGTACCTCTGCTAAGAGAGTAGACCTTCTGCATGCCCAAAGAGAGGTGGTCTTCAGTATGGAGTATCCAAGTGGGAGAAAACAAATATAAAGGTGGGAAGACAATTACAAAGTACTCCTGGAAGAAGTTGGGAGTTAGAGAAGGTGGTTACAGAAGAAGGCTGTATGTTCAGGTGTGATGAAGATGGATAACTCACCTTCAGTTAACTTCAGAGCAGTCAGGGTATTTATTGCCTCTATGTCAGTACTTGATAGCAACAAAGGCATCTTGAAGCGCGGCAGTTCTGAGCTGTATAGCTGTGTAGATTTGTCAGAAACAGGATTGTTTTGTCCATCAGGCTCAGTAAATGTGTGTAGTTGATGGTTTTTTTTTTTTTGGATGTTGTCTTAACTTTTGCATGCACTAGTAGTGGCAACTGGAGAGGTTAGTTGTGTATACTTCATTAAAAACAGATCTATTTTCTTTCATATGTTTGTTGTGATTTGTTCTTTCAGTAGTCATTTATGTTTATCTACCTACAAAATAGTAACTAGACAACAGCTGACTTCCTGACCTTCCAGTTTTCAGGATGTGGTAAGGAGGACCAAGAAGAAACTGGTAAACAGGTATAGAAGCATATACACATTCCTCTTCCCCAACTCGTGAAGATGCTTGTTTATAGAATTATTTGTAAATATACCTGTAGAGTAGTAGTTGATTTTTGATGGGGTGTAGCTTTTATTTTCTCTTTCCTCTTTTTAATTACTTACTTTCTGGTTTGAGTGGGAAATTATCTTTCTAATGTCTCCCTGCAGCTGAAATCAGACAGGTTTTTGCAGAGCCTTTGTCTTACCAAGGAAAATTGCTATGTTGCTAAATCTATGCTAGTATATGCTTCTTCATTCACTGGATTTTTTTTTTTTTCCTTCATCATAGGCTTATGTTGAACTTGGCTTTTCTTTGTGCTTATTCCTATTTGTGTTTGTGCAACTGACTTGTTTAGTTTAAATTTTAGTAAAATACAGACAGTAGACTTCCTATTTCAAAAACATTGGAAACATGCTTACTAGTGGTCTCTCAGGTTTTAATACTAATGTAAGTCAGAATTTAATGCTGTATATTAATACTTTTTTTAATAGTTGTGTATTTCTTAAATGGTTATTTAGAACACATAATAAGAGTTGTGTTTTCATATGCTTTTGTTGTGTAAAAACATTGGCTGGTGAGTCCTTGTACGTGTTAATGCAAATGATGGCATTATCTAGGAATGGATTATCTTTTCCCAAGTTGTGTCTTCATGCCAGCTGTCATTGTATTATAGTGAATACTTGTGATTATCTCTAGTGATAATTTTTGTAACTTGGTGCCTGACCTAGAGCTGAGAGCTCTGTGCCTATCTTTCTTGGAATGTCAGTAACTGATTGTCAGCTGTCTTTATTAAGAGGCTTCAGGGCTTTGGTCTTTGTAAAGAGGTTTGTTTTGGTGTGTTGTTGGGTTTGTGTGTGTGTGTTTTAATATGGAGACAGAAGCTTTGGCTGCAAATCAATAAATAAACAAAGAGTTATTGTATTCAGTAGCTCTAGGAGTTTGAGGGCAAGCCTTCTTGAGTGTTGAGTTCATGTTGTTTTGTTATAGGCATAAATGACAGAGCATTAGTTGTTGGGATGCTCTGTGGCTTATAGTCCCTTTAAATCACAGCATTTGCTGTTGTCAACCAAACCAATGCTTCTTTGATTATTTTTGTTGTATTGTTGTTTTTTGTTTGTTTAAACAAGCAAAAAAGCCCACTTTCACTTGAAGAGTAGTTATATCTCATGTGAATGTTCTTGTCTTCTGGTGAATTGTTCTGTCCTCCTTGTGTAAGAGCTCTATTGTCACATCTGTATCCCACTGTGACCTTTGTAAAGTGTCTCCCACTCCTCCCTGGCTCAAGACTTCAGTGGTGGGGTTCTTTATAGCATCTTTAAACAGATAAGTTATATTACGGCCCTGTGACTGGTGTTCTTATTCATAAACATTTCAAATAAAGTGAAACATTCGTTGACAACAGTGTGTGTGTGTGTGTGTGTGTATACCGCATACGTAAGGTCAGTATGTCTCAAAAGGGAAAGTTACTCCATTGTGTACCCTGCCTCAAATCTGAGCAGAGATATCTGGGAAAACACTGGTTAAATGATGAGAGAAAATGGTAGTAGTTTTTATCTCCCACTTTAGAAAAGGTGAAATTGAACCTCCAGGTACTTTGGGGGTGAAGTTGTTTGTTTGATTGCTCTTGTTAGGAGGAGGGTAGAAGTAGTGGTCATACTGGATGTACTAGTGGGTGAAGAATATTAATTTTTCCACTTCTGCTTATATCAGGAATGCTGAGAGTATATATTCTTTTACACAAAACATTAATAAAATGAGCAGGTAACAGAAAAAGGTTGTCAGTTGCTATTTGTAGGCAGTTGTAGGCTTTTTTGTGTTCTACCGTAATGGATGGACTGTCAATCTAAAGACCAGGAATGAAACCTTGGCCCTATTAAAATCATTAGCAAACCTTCAGTTGGGTGTTTTAATACGCTCACAAGGCACATAATAGGCAAGGACTCTTATGAAATGCTCAGTTCTTACAAAGCCTGATAGTACATGTGCAAATGAATCTGATACTGACACAAGATAGGCACTATAATAAAGGGGTTATAAATTATAATATTACCATGGACTGAAGCAAATAAGACTGAGGTATTTTGAGGAACTGCAGATCTATGCAAAGTTTAAATGAAATGCAGCAAGTTGAAGAGGAGGTGTGGAATCGGAAGCAAAAGACAGAATCCATTCAGGCTTGCTTGGCAGAATATGACAGTAAAAAATAGCATGAGCAAACATAGCTAAATTGGTGAAAAGGTTATGTGTATATTGGGAGTAAAATTGCACTAGAGAAAAAATGGACACTCCTGGAAAGGAAACAAATTAATATTGATGACTGCAATGACACTGAAATTAAAATCTAAAAAGTAATTAAAACTTTGCAGTATAGCATGTAATAGAATTAGGTAAAGGCACGGAAGATGTGTGTGAACACATCATCCATTCATGGTCATACGTGCCTACTGGGTTTTAGAAGAATGTGGTGCAGTTAGAGAAATGCTGTCACTTTTGGTAAACGTTACTGAGTGGGTGAGTAGGGGTTGATTGCTACAACATGAGGAGGTTGGTACTTGTAATCATCCTAGCACCCCAAACTCTCTGAAAACTGTTGGAACTGATGTTAAAGACAGTATTTGAACTTACTAAATGTTAAAGGAAAGTGTGTGGCTCCAGGTCTTTCATATCGTATGCTGTTCTGAAGATAAAATTTGTTCTTCTGCTAGAGAGTTTTTAGAATCTAATATAACCATGATCAATACCATCAAAATCACCTCTCTGGTGAAGAGATGATGGATTGATTTATTTATTTGTTTCATTTTTATGGATGGGAAACTGAAACATTGCTGTATTGAGTTTGAAAGGCATGTTTATGATGGCTGTAGGTTAAATTTTTCTGAAACATACTGTTTCTGAAAACACCTTTAAAGCACTTCCCTCATCAAACTGAAAAGTAGTTGCAGTTGTAGATAAGCAGCATTTCCTGCAATGATTTCAAGCCAGAAAATGAGCAGTTCATTAGATTGGTAAATTTTGAATTGTTTTATTTTGGTGAAAAACTGGCAGTTGCAGACTCCAGTTCTGGCTGAACAGCATACAGTTCCCTTAATGGTAAGACCATCTTCTGCTTCGTTTGCTAACCCTAGGATAAGTGAAGCATTGGGTCCTGTAGCACACAACCTCCCCTTCCCTGCACTGCTGTTGGCTGATGCCTAGATCAGGCCCATCCGCTGCCCATGAGGACAAAAACATGACCCCATATTTAAAGACTGATACAGCTCTATCTGTGCCTTTGCAATATTAAAACCGTCTCCTTCAAATTTAATTACTTTGTGCAGCAGTAGTGTTTCTTAAACCTTGGGAAGAGATAGGTATTTGGTTTCGTTTTGCCTTGCAGAAGTATGTTGATAGCCAGTGTGTCACTGGTATATGTCTTCATCTTTAGCTGAACTTCCCAGATGGTTGGGATCTAATTTGAAGGGAGTCAGGAATAGCAGTGGTGAGTTGCCACCTTCTATAGGGATGTGATGTGCTTTCTGAAGGGGTCTGTCTTCTCCAACCCTAAAGGTAATCAGAGGACTCTACTGTTGTTCTTTCCCCAAGACCGTAGAAGGTGGAGAGAACAGGCAGCACTTACAGCTAGGGTGGGTCTCTCCAAGTTGTCCCAGATGCTTAGGGATATTTATTGCTCTTTGTATAGCTCTCTCATATTTGGTGTCTCTAGTCTTTGATTCTGATGCTTGACTTGCAGTGTCCACAGTAAGTTCTGAGTATGTCCAGGTCCCTTGTTACCCATAGTTAGTGACCAGTCCCCTCAGGTTTCAGTGTTGTGTGGGTCACCTTCAGCCCCTAGTGACTGGAGTTACAGCAGTATCTCAGACTTTTCACCCCTCCATCTTTATGAATTGGAGGTATGTCACCTGAAGGAAAGAGAAGCAGCTCACCTGGAGAGGACAAGGAGAGACATCAGGCTGGTGAGAAGGGAAGAAGGGATGAAATGAAGCTCGATCTCCTAGCACACACACATGCGTGCAGAAAACCTCCAGTGCTTGCAGGTCACTAGTCCAGAGGACAGAGACTCTTTGGCCGGTATCTGTGTCACCTCCTGACCTTTGTTCCTCCTCTTCTCTTCAACTCTTCCTGCCTCACTTCTGTCTCCATTGCTTTTTTTAAACCCATTGTGTGTCTTTTTTCTTTCTCTGGCAGATTCGAGGCTGCCTCTGTACACCTTGTAACTCCTCTTTTGAAGTCTCGCTGTGCTGCCTGTGTGCTCCTGTTTCTTCCTCCCATGCTCCTCGTGGTCTGGTGACATTCAGGTTCTCTCTCTTGACAGGGGCACACACCTCACCTTTCCTGAATGTTCAATGTCACCCTGGCAAATTAAAATTCTCTGCCCCAAAGCGTAGTATTCAAGAGGTATTTTTAAGTGTTTTATGTAAGAATATAAATGATGTATTTTTCTGTGACCTCATTCTAAGACATAGCTGAACTGTTTCTGCTGAATTTTCCAGAGAATTTCAGCCTCAGGCATACATATGGCCTGGAAAATTTCAGCCTAAATGCTTGAAGTTTGGCAAAGTTTATGTGCACCTGAAAGTAGTCTTAATAATGGAAGATGTCAGGCTGTTTTAGCTGTGTAGCTATCTGCCTTGTTTATATTTAAGTATTGGGTGCGGAATATAATAAATATACTCAAAACTAATTATAGCTGAATTTGAGTTGTGTTACTACTGGATTTGAGACTTGGAAATAATACTCTGAAACAGAAGATGATGTCAATGAAGAGTGCTTTTGGGCTTTGTGAGAATCTTGTGAAAAAAATTCAAGACTTGCTTTGAACAAGGATTTATATTTGAGAAGATGAATATGACAGGTGATGCACAGAACGAACATTAAACTACAGAAATAAACATAGATAAAGTATCTTGGTCTTTAGGAAGAAATATAAGTTGTCCTCTGGGACCCTGTAAGAAGAAATCTCTCTAACTGATCTGCTGAACCTTTGTGTTTGTGTTGTTTTTAGCTAAAAGTGTGGTGAGCGTGCCTGACAGACTAAAAAGAAAAATATGATGAGTGTGTTATGGGTCAGGTGGCCTGAAGTGGTTAGGGAACCATTGATTTTGAAAAGTAGGAAATATAAATAGTAAATTACTTGGGGATATTTAGTGGTGAAAAATAGAAACTTCTAATCTGGCCACAAAGAAGCTGAATAATATAGGGAAAATTGCTGAGTAATACTCACCCAAAATTAGAAGTGAATGTGCAGTATGCTATGGTGGCAAAAAAGGGTAATCCTCTTTTGAAGTGAATGGAGGTGTCGTGTGGGGAGGTGGTTACCATTTTCACTTCCTCAGGTGTAGCGTGTGCACATTTGGAATGCTTCATAGATATATTTATATACATACAATAGTTTGTTAAGCAGTGACTGCTTTGGAGAGCACATATTTTGTGTATAAAGGGAAAAAAAAATCAGTGTGCTAGTAATGCAAGCAGCAATAATGAGAAGAAACAGGGATGGGAGAGGGTAAATGTAATTTATTGCCATAATAACCATTACATCAGAGTATAATCATAGAATCCTGGAATGTTTTGAGTTGGGACATAGATAAAAAGGACTTGAAGAAGCAGTGTTGCCTAGGAGCCTTTAAAATGAAACTGCTCAACAGTATGTTGTAGGAAAACATGTACATAGTGTGCTGCAGGAAGGTATCTTGCTCCTGCTGGGACATGGGGAGGCTGGCTGGCTGAATTAATAGCTCTTTAAACTTGGGACAAGACAAGGTGTGTATGTGTGGGGTATGTCTCTTTCATGAAGACAGGATTGTGATAGGCTTTTTAAAAGCTTTTTTTCCTTCCTTTCTTCCCTGAGCATAACCAGCACTCGGGAATTAAAAAAATGGATGTCATATTAACAATACAGTGCTGTGCTTGGCAAAGTATATTTTTTCTGGTTCAGTCAATCCTCAGTAATAAAACATGAGAGTAATACCACACAATGGTTGACACCTGTCCTGAAACTGTTAAATTGCTTGGTAAGTGCTGCCAAAATGTCTAAAAATAAAACTTCCCTCCCTCGCCTCCCTTCCCTCTCAGTCAGTGGTTGCAGTTTGGATTTTCGGAGGTCTTTTAAGGAGGCAAATAAACTTCCATGTAAAATGTGGGTTATGACTTGCCTTTTGATCTGGAAACTTAACTAATGCACATGATAGCAATATGAAAGTGCAGAAAAAGAGTGTTCTGTATGCATTGCACTTCTTGGAAAATGTCTTTTCACTTTCCCCTTTTTCAAGGTAATAAACCAGACATTTTCTCAAGGTTAGGTGGCTTGTCCACTGCTTGTGGCTCTTGATAGACACAGTTTTATTTATGTTTAATGGTTAAAGTCAGTGATGCTAATCAGTTTTACAACTGTATGTGTAATTATTTTTTAAGTGGAAATTTATTGGGCAGTTTTTCTGCTTTTACTGTAGATACGAGGCAGCCAAAAAGTTTGAGTGCAAAATTTTGCTTTATTTTTTTAAATGCATTGTAGGTCCCACACTTGCTTTTCAAAAATGTGCCTAATTAGTATGAGAACCAGAGTGTTGTGCTTTGCCTGTTTGTATGTCAAGTCAGTATTCGATGTATAAAAACATGTATAGTTTGTCCATGGCAAACATGACTATTCCGACCTTTTCCTTTCCCTATCTTAAAGTGCTTTCTTTGCTTGTGTTCAACACCAGGGCAGTCCAATGGATCCCATGGTCATGAAGAGACCTCAGTTGTACGGCATGGGCAATAACCCTCACTCCCAGGCGCAGCAGAGCAGCCCCTACCCCGGGCAGTCCTACGGCCCTCCCGGCCCCCAGCGCTACCCACTGGGAATGCAGGGCCGGGCCCCGGCAGCCATGGCAGGAATGCAGTACCCACAGCAACAGGTTTGTGGAGGATTTTTCTGTGTTGCTTTGGTTTCCCTCCTCTCCTTCGCTTTTGACACTGTGGTAATATAGAGAGGATGCAAAATAAAAATTTTCAGAAAGAAGTGTTTCTTGTGCAGAAGGAGGGTAAAGGACTGTTTTTAAAGTAAATACATTATGTTGACAATGTGAATGTGTGCTGAAACCCCATACAGTCAAAAAAGAGTTTAGTTTGTTGCTGGTATCTTTTTGGAGAGAGAGAAATAATGTCAAACTCCCATCAGCTTGTGTTTTGTTTTGTTTTTTTTATTTTTTTCCCATTTGACATCATTTAGCCTTGTGTGTGTTTGTTTGGGTTTTTTTAATTCTTTTTCATTTAGACACATTTAAATGTAAGATAAAAACCTGGAGCTGATATCAGTGCAAGTCTAGTGTTGTGTAGTGTGTACAAAAGAGTTACATATTTGTATCAGCTGCTTCTTGTTGTGGGTTGTTTGTTTTTCTTCTCTCCTTTTGGTAGGAACCTATAGCTTTTGCTATTTTTTTTCTTTTTACAACTCTTTGAAGTCAGTATATATATATATTTATATTAGAGGACAGAGAAATGTATCTCCTTTTAACTACTTAAATTTCACTGTTGATGGTGACCTCTTCTGCTTTTTCCCTACCATTTTAAAGAAGGCCAAAAGAACATTTGTTTTTCGCAACTGATTAGTTGCAGTTCAGTTTTTTTAATGTAATTTACTGTTTAATATAGAGAGGAAAAGAAAATTCTGGACTCTGTGGAAGATAGGCCTCTGGTTAAGTCTTGTTATCACCCATCCACCAAGACAGGTTGTTAATCAGATGGATAATTAAATAACAGTTCAAAACATAGTAGCTGTGTGAATAGTGCCATTATCAGCAGTCTTCATTTTTATTCTTTTCTGTTGTTAAATAGATACTTAGAAGTAAGGAAGAGATTGTTTAGTTTAGAAATGTCAAACAATGTATAGTTGCTAGATTCAGACAGCAAAGCATTTTGTCAATCGTAAAAGGAAGAGAAACTGGAAAAAGGAGGCTTTATTTTTCTCAGTGTGGCTGTAGGCAAAATGAAGTTATTAAAACATATTTTTAATTTTAAAATGATTGATTCTGCGTTATGTGGAGATGAGTGTTGAATTTTCACTTCATTTGCTAATTGCTTGATAATTGTAAATTACCCGTCAGCAGGCGGTGACCTGGCACAGCGATTGGCTGCTGTCCCTATCTGTCTTCTCACAGCATTAATATAATTGGCTGAGCAGCAGCACAGTTCTGAGCACTAATGCTCTTTGGGGAAAAAGTGAGAGGATAATTATGACATTGAAATTTTATTGAACGGACATCACCACCTAGGCATGATTTTGTTTTGGACAGCCTCCAAAGCTTCGTGTGTTTGGTTTGTGAACCTCTAATGATCTGAATCCAGTTCTTTTCATATTGCTTATATATTACCACCTTTCTACAAAGGATTAAAATGCAGGAATGCAAGTTTGTAAATTGAATTGCCAACTTACCAGCTGAGTGGTAAGTTGTCTTTGGCACAGGATGCTGCAGTTTGATTCCTGGCTGGATTTTTACTCCTGTGATATGAATATTAACTAAGGAGAGCCTAGCTGTGCTTGTTAAAATTGGCTCTGTAGCATGCACCTACTTCTACATATAATATATAAAATAAATAATATTGCCAGAAGTTTTAAGAAGATGAATCTCAGCACTTTCTGGAAATTGGAGTCCTTTACAGTGTCATATTGAATTTATCAAAAACACAAGGCACTTCTGAAAACTTCATTAGGAGGAAAAAAAAAAAAATACTGGACCTTAAACACATACAGTGCTCAGGTTTAGGTATTGTGCAGAGAGAGCATTGGGTAGATGGATTATGAGGGTGGAAGAGCCAAGCTGTAGGAAGGGTGGAAAATATCAATGAAAGGGGTTGTCCTTATTTTAAGTTACAGTCTGCTTTTGCCCGGAGGTAGCCAAGGGTGTCAGTTCTGTTTCTTTGGATGAAACAAGCAGGCTTTTTTTTTTTTTTGTTAGATTTTTGAATTTTGAAAAAGACCTTGAAATGTTAAGTCTGGCTCTTTGTCAGCGAGTGTTGTAGCTTGAGGTTAGAACTATGGAACTTCACAGAATGCGGAAAATGAAGAAATAAAGATAAAAAATGACACCCTAAAGATCCAGCTAAAATTAATGTAAATGGTAGAAATGAAAATAATTGTGTAGATTTAGGTATCACGTCTATATTATATTCCAGCAGAGAGTAAATAGTGTGTACCAGCCTGCAGCCCAGAGGTGTAAAAGTTTGCTTCCAGGAAGAGAGGCCTCTGGCATAGGCGGTGAAAGATTGCAGAGAATGGAAAAGAATAAATGTTATAAGGTGCAGTCATTCTACATATATGCAGCATGGGTGTCAAGCATAATCTGCTAACATTTTGAAAAAGTGATGCCTATACAATGCTGCAGATACTCTCTTAAAAGTGCTGTTTGGTCTAGGCATGCTTGATATCAAACAGGAGGATGCAAATAAAAGCCCTAATTTTCTTAATATTCTGTGTGGAAATCACAAAATGTTGAAAAGAATACGGGATACATTCTGAGTAGCTGCAAAAGATTCTGGTCTTGCATGTAATTCTTAATCTGATCATCTCGTGCACTCTCCTCTCTCTTGGTTTACATGGGATGAAAGTAATTCTAGCATTATTAGTCCTCTGTACCCAGGACTTCAGGGAGATTGTAGTATGTATGTGAAAACAGAAAGCAGAAAAACATGCTTTCAGGTTTAACTTCCAGTTTCTGATCTCTTAGTTCTTGGAATTACAAAGAGATTATGTTAAAATTGAAAATCCTAATATGCAGGGATACTTAGGACCTACAAACTTCAGGCTTGATTCTGTGATACATTTTGCTGCAGTGTGACTAATAAGATCTGATCATAAAGAAAACTACTTCCTTTTCATTTAAATTCTTCTTCTTCCGTCACCCCTTTTGGACCTCAGTCAAGAAAGCAATGATGCCCTAATCAGTTTCTGGCTTTGGTTTGATTGCCCTGTCAGAGTGTTCGTGTGCTTCAGTGCTGTGTACTGTAAGAAAGCCACCTGCTACTTTGTAAAAAATATTTTTGTTAAAATGGAAATACCTCAGAGTACCTGTTGTGTTTTTTTCCCTGCCATTGTCTGATGGTGTTGCTTTTTCATGTTAATAGCATGTAATATTTTATTTTGTGCTAAATTTCAGTAAGCTTGAAATTCAGCTCCTTGAAATACTCACATCGGTTTTGGAAGTTTTCAGCAGTCTGAAGGCTTGCATTTATGAATGTGTTTGAAAGAATTGAATAGTGTGATGTGCCTGTTTAATCAGATGATCATTGCCTAATTGATTATTATTTTTTTTAGGATGCATTAAAATTTCTTGTGTACTTGATGGACTGGAACAACAACTTATTGCATAAATAGGATTGTGTTGCTATAATGTGTAGTAAATTCTTTATAAAAGATTGTTACATGGATATGTACACTATCCATTCCTAATAGCTGTTTAAAGTGGAGCATTTCAGTACTTTGTTTTGTTTCTGTACTGATCATGCAGTGGTCTTAGTGCTTTGAGCCTGGTTGCAGTAAGTCAGTTATGAGTCTTGGGCCCGGATCTATTCCCTCTCCCTTTTATCCTATAGAAATACTGTAAGACGAGTGCTAATCACTTGTCCCTTTAACATTTTTTTAATACTCTTGATTTGCAGAATTCAATAATAAGCATTGTCAGTATTATCCTAATTTTAAGAGTGGGACCGTAAATATTCAGAGAAGCAATTTCCCTGTTTTTAATATACACATTATTTTGAGCATTAAGGAAAATATGCTGCTTGCCTTTTTTTTTTTTTTAAAGTCTTGTGGCAGGTTTCAACTTGGAGTAACTTTTTCTAAAGGGGCAAAGAAGTTGTAAAACTTCTGGGAATGTACAGCTAGGATTTATTGTAATGGAAACTGCAAGTCAACCAGAACTGCAGCAGCACCAATGTGATTACCTCATTTAGGAAAGGGTTTACACTGCTCGCACTGGGCAGTATCCCACACTGGAAAAGTCAAATTTACACCAAGGAAATCAATTAGCTGTTGGCTTGGCAGGTAGAGTTTTAAAGGTAGCAAACACAAATGTGTTTACAACTGGGTGTCTGGTTATGTGTGTGTTACTTTCTGAAATTATTTTAATTCTAGAAGATTGAAGTATGTCAAGAAGGTGAGATTTACTGTCATGTTTTGCTATTTTAAAATACAGTGCATGCATACAGCGAGTGCTAGTCAAGTGATGCGTTTGTTGTCTTCTGTGTGTATAATTGCCCTCACCAGCTAGCCAGAGAATGTTGAATAGATTGCAATTTTTTTGTACTCCTAAGCAGCTTTCAGCACAGTTGATGTTAGCATTGCATAAGGGAGCAGACACAGAAAATAAGCAACATTTTCATTTCTTAGCCTATTTATTTTGCAAGAACAGAGAATGAATCAATATGATTGAATCTCAAGAACAACCAGCAGAGGACAAAACATTGAGATGTGTTGCTTTTTCTTAAAGATTGATAGACACATTTCATTCACACATAAAAAGGGAGGGTGTGTTTCAGAAGTACATTTTCCCAGATTTTTGTTTGATTCACTCTGTTGATTGGTTAGCATGTTTGTTTTCTTTGGGGGTGATGGTGTATATGTTTTGTTTTGGAGTTTTGTTTGTTTGTTTTGCCCTGTCCCCCGTCCCCCCGTCCCCCCCCCTTTTTTTTTTTCCTGGGCATTTATTTGGAGCACTCACTGGTAGATTATGAACCTACTTTGTAATTCCTGGGAAGCAGGAAGGTTGAAACTCTTAAAGTTTAACCTTTTCCCAACTTCCTCTTCTATTAAAAGCATGTCAATACTTTGAATTATAATAATTCCTCAGTAAAATTTTATTTGAATGGTCTATCTGTCATCCTGTTGAACTACTATAAGTTCCGGGGGGGGGGGGATCAATAAAATCCTCAGAAGAAATACTTCCTGAGCACCGTAAAATTTTCCTTATATGAATTGGAGAAAGGGATTATTTGTAAAGTCATCTTTAGAATAGATCCTTGGATGATCAAGTGTTAATAATTGTAAAGAAAAGTTGGTGCTCTTTGTCATGTGAAGAAATAGGATTTTTAAATTTCAGATTTAGGAGAATGGTAAATACTGTGCTTGTGCAGACTGTAGGAAAACATTTAGCGTGGTTCTTTCTTTTGAGTATACTAAGCCTCATTGACTAAATTGAAAAAAAAAGGCTGCTACTTTAGTTCATGGCAGGATAAGGCTTTATGTTGTATTGTCTCCTTTAGAATTATCCCTTCTATTGAGTGTAATTCACTCTATAGAGGGAGGTGAGCACAGATTACAGATAATCATGGAATCAAATTTGACATAAGTTTGGGGTCTTTCTGGTAGCTTAGCTCTTCATCTTAATGCTGGTCATCTGAGATTGTTTACTGAAGAAAATCCCTGAAGTAGTGGAATTGCATTATTATGATAAATAGAAACATTTCAGTAGCTTCTGTCATTTCTTTGAACCTGTGTGGGAAAAAAAAATGTATGTTGAAAAGGAAAAAGAACTGATCCTTCAGCTGGTGAGAGAAAGCTTGGAAATGAGACAAGGTCGACATTTTTATCTGTTCAATTACTATGTACTCATGTTCAGTAAATGCTAATTTTTACATCCATACTGGAGTAAATGGCAGTCTACATTTGTATAGAAAAGGCGTAGGAATCATCAACATACTATGCCAAATAAAAAGTATTTTTGTTACCGCTAAATGGTTCTACTTCAGTTGGAATATTTAATAGCTGTAAACGCATTTTTTATTCTGCTTGGAAGTAGGGGCATGAAAGGAAAACACCCCAAGCCTATGTGCTGCTCTTCTGCAGAAGGTTTCTGTTAAGTAAGCAGCAGTTATTTTGTTGTTGAAAACTTGGTTTGCTACGAGTATTAGCTGTCAGTCTGTGCTGGAGTTAAGCAGGAAATAGGTTTTGTTGACCAGAAGTGGAGAACAGGGGGCCGTTTGCTGCTTCACTAGGAAGACACAAAATCATTTACTTATGAACAACTCATTTTCCATGGCAGTAGGAGGCATAAGTTTATTTACATTTGAAGTAAAATAAGCATTTTGCTTTAAGAAAAGGCTGCTACATTACTCTATTCAACAGCTGCCATATAATGACTGTGCCAGGAGGGTTTTAAAGTGTAGGTAAGGAATAATTAACTGTTGCTACTAATATTATAGTCATAGTAGTTTTCTGTTAATAATCATCAAAGAATAATTGACACTTCACACCACTGAAGTGACATCCAGACCCATCATGTGATCATGTGCATTCATTTAAGGGTTTTTTTGCCCTATTTTCTGTAATGTCTCTGGGACACAACTCAGCGCTTTTTTTTTTTTTTTTGGTATAAGTTTCTCAGAAGATACTATCAATTGTCTGTAAATTTGAACTTACTCAGAGGAAGTAAGGGAGGCAATAGTTTGCTTTTTATAGAAATAGGGAGTGTGTTTCCCATAGCTGAAAAGAGGGCAGAAGGTAAAAGGGTGAAACCTGCCTGAAATCAGTGGGAAATATCCTGTGACTTCAGTGGAGCTGCAACTTGAGGTCCACATTGTTGTAATTGTTGAAATCCAAAGCATTTTCCACACCTTTTTTTATGTAGTCAGTCTTAATTACATGGGTCCCATACGGCATAATCAAAGCTTGCTCAGTGACCTGCTTCAGTTTTGTATGTTTTATGACTTCTGTCAGACTTCTGTTGAAGTAGTTAAATTATAAAAACCTTGTAAAAATGAAAAAAAAATCTTAAATGTATTTAAGACTATTAACATTATAGGTATTTTTTTTCTAAACTTCATGTTTTTATTTCATAGAATCATAGAATGGTTTGGAGTTGGAAGGGACGTTTAAATATCTCGTTCCAACCCCTCTGCCATGGGCAGGGACACCTTCCACTAGATCAGGCTGCACAAAGCCCCATCCAACTTGACCTTGAACACTTCCAGAGGTGGGAAATCCAGAACTTCTCTCGGCAGCCTTTTCTGGTACCTCACCACCCTCATAGTGAATAAAAGCACTGCATTGCTCCGTATAACTTTACCAGCTGGGCACATACAAAGATCCTCATGTAAATATTTTTAAGATTTTTGGTGTTTTGTTGTTTTTCAAGACTGCTGAAAGAAAGATTTAAGATCTCGAGGTGTAACTTAAAGCTACAGCTCATTTCATTTTTATAGGCATTTATTCTTTTGCTGCCTTGCGTGACCCCATTTTTGGGTGCTTCTCTGGTACTTGTGCTTCTCTTTCATTGTTTTGCCTAAAATAGTACAAATGTGTTAAATTTCTTTGTAGGTTCCATCCTTTTCCTCCTCTTCGGAACATGGTTTAGTAACGTTTTTTACATTTCTGTGTTAAGAACAAGACACATAACAGGTAATGAACAATTTAGAGATGGGACAGTGTTAGAAAGTGTATTTGAATCTTCTGTTCAAATACACTTTTCAGAAAGTGAGTGAATTTGGCTTTGGTATATACATCAAAGGGACAAATGACACTTGCTATTAGTTTGCTTCACAGAACAGTGATGAAAAGATTTCTATGTATTTCTTGGCAAACTGTAGTATAGTTTGTCTTTTGAGACAAGGGTCCAATCAAAATAAACAAGGATTATATAGCCACTTAGGGAAGATGTTGTTTTAATTATAGAAATAACATTACTTATCTTGAGTCTATGTGCATACATGTACATGTGTGGTAAATATGTGTTTTTCCATGACAGGTTAGCAAAACTGCCTTGTTCTTTTCACAGCGTTGTGTCTCTGAACTGTTTTGTGCTGTGCTCAGTAAAAACAAGTATGTAGGAGTCCGTGCCAAGAACAGATTGAGCCTGTGTACAGAGGAATCGGGCAGGGCTGCTCAGCAAGGACCTCTGCTTTGAGCTCTTCCTTCCCCTTCTGAGTAGCTCCACTGGGCACCTCTTCTGTCCCTCCTAGCTTTCCCAGCTGGCAGCACTGGAAATTTACATGTATTTTGACTCTTCCACTGTATTAAAGAGTATTTAAAAGGACAGATCCAAACTGACTGGTTTGGTTTTTTCATTTTATTACTGATTGGCAAAACTGAAGAAATTCAGAGGCCCCGATATCCCCCTGCAGGTTTTGGAAGTGTGTACTTAATAGATTTATGGTCCTTTTATGGAGCAAAAGGTTTGGAAAGTTGTTCTAGGGAGGAAACTATTATTTCTAAAATGAACCTTAAGTTCTGCAGAAAACGGTACTTTAGACCTTGCATTCACCAAGAAAAAAAATCATACCTGATGTTGGAGAGTAGACGGGTGGGTTTTCAGTCCTCCAGGGTGATGCTGTGAGAAATCCCGTGTATCCTTCTCAAGTTGAAGGTTGTTTTATGACCTGAGTAAATTTGCAGTCTTGCAGCAAGTGGTGAAGAGTAGATTCAGTAAATGCCAAGACTGTGTGGGTACTTGGCCTTTCTTTTGTATTTTATACATTACAAGAAAAATAATGTTTTCTAATATTGCTTTAGGCCTATAACACAGGGGTTATAAGAGGAGCATAACCACAAAAAGTAATTGAAGAATATCCAGTAAAGGATCAGATAAACCTTGAGTGTACTGGGTGTAGGCTTTTCTTTCTTTCTTGTGTTCTGTCATCCTATTATTTTCTTTTAATGTAGAACTGATAAAAATATGTTCATATTCTTGAAGTGCATTAAGATTCTGTATAGCAGAATGAAAACCTAAGAATCAGAACCCTGTGTACATGTAGGTTGCTGTGTTTTTACTGGAGTTGCTTTAGACTCTCTTGCAGGGACTCTTGAAACTTCTGCTTTCTATAGAGCTGTTTTTAAATAAACACCAAAAAGATCTTTAGCCAAGAGGATAAAATTAGTTAATGTTATAAAACCTGGTTGTAAGGCTGTCGTTCATAAGAACATGGAAGGATGCATGCTGTATAGTGTTCTGCTTAGTGGGGAGAACAAGTTTTTACTTGAAAAATACTTTTCATACATGGACCCAATCTTAGGTATCCCACTTCCAGCTATAGGCAAGAGTGACTGTGTTCTGAATCCTTTCAGGCAATAAATGTAATTGTTCTCAAGATTTTTATAAATATTTGCTGAAAGAAAGAACAACGCACTTTGGCACTTGTTAATCCTATAGTAATGAAATGCTGAAAACAATAGTGTTTTTTTTCTTGCCCTGTGGTTTTGTTGGTACACTTTACTGTCTCAAAGATGCAAAATTTCAGAGATTATTTGACATTTTCAGTACCATCTCTGAATAAGGAAGTGCAAGGTGTTAAGTAAGTGTGTTAAAAGGTGTGGAAAGGAGCCTAGGAGAAGCAGTATCAGCTCTGATTGTACAAGGAATAATCATCCACTTCCTGCATTTCAATAAAAATGCAGGAGAGCACCTTTCTTGACACAGGGGTTGCTGAAACATCAGTGCTGTCTTTTTCTGTAATACTCCTGTGGATGTTTTTGCACAAAGTGGTATCTGTCAGAGCTTGAAATAGTCTTGCACAGTTCCCTTTGAACAGGTAGCACAGAACAAGTTCTAGCACATAGCAGCTTGACATGGGGCCGCCTACCACAGGGAAGGAATGCCTTGCTTACATACATCTGAGCTGATGTGCTAAGAACTTTGCCAGTTGTTTGCCCGATTACATACTGGGTTGTAAATAATCGCTGAACTTCCATTTTGAATCACAGCTTTTTTTTAAGGTTGGTTTTTTTTTTTTTTTTTGTTAGAAGACGACCACAGCAGTGGGATATATTGAGGATGCTATATAACTGTTTGTGATTAGCCTGGAGATATCTTTACAATGAATCTAACATAAATCTGCACATTTTTATTGCTATGCTGTCTTTGGTTTTGGCATGCAATATTTACTGTCCTTGTGTTGCATTCAGTTGTACTATTCATCTAGAAATGCATGTGATGTGGAGTACGTCAGATTACAATTGAAAACAAATATTGCGAATGGCTCACCTAAAGGATGCAGTAAGAATACTGACAATATTTTTCTTAAAGAGTTGCCTTTTCTTTTTGAATTTCATACATTTGGCAAGAGATTGTAGCTGATATTTGAACAGTGATTGAAAAAAGCATAGTCTTGTTTTCACGCACTTGCTGAGTTCTCTGTCTATGCTGTTAACATCTTGTTTTGGAAATAGAGATATTCAGACACTGGAATGTGATATGCTGTGAAAAATCCCAATTGTGCTGAAAAAGGCAGAAAGAATTGGGAGATAGGGCCCCGCAAAAGGATGTGAATTCACTCATGTCCCATAATTTTTTCCTGTGGTTGAAGTCAGTACAAGTTCTCATTGGAGCAGCAACATACAACAGTATATTTGTGTGCAGTTGCCTTGAGGGATTTCTCTCATCTTTTTTTCCTCAAGATTCCCTGTCCTGGGGCAACTTTCTCTGTTCAGCTGCAGGTGAAATGAGCCTTGCAAATGTATTTGTCAGCGGAGGCAGGGGTGCACGTTTGCCCTTATTGCGACATCAGTATTGTTAGTTACGCGATACTTGCTCATGGGAAGGTAAGTGAATAATGGAAGACTGAAACCTGGCTCTGGATAGAGGTATTGTGGATGCTTGGTCACTCTTCTGTTTGCTCTCCTTTTTGGGTGAGGAAACTGTATTGCTGGGGGAATCCCTTTGAAACCCCGTTTGTGTTCAGGAAGGCTCCTAGCCTTTAGCTGTCTGGCTAGTTGAGATGGTTTTTAGTGAAATTTGCCTAAGGTTGTGCTGTTCATGTCAATTTTGCTCTTAGAGCTGCAGTTTCCCACTGGAGGCACAGGAGGCTTTCCATTCAGTGGGGAGCGCTGCCTTCAGAAGCAGTGGGAGAGGCTACCAGCCCTTACTGTGGTAACCTGTCCCTTTGTGGAGTTATTTAGTGGAAAACTGCAGTGGTTATGAGCTTATTTGCCTCAGATCTCCCTTCTGCTTGTGAGACGGTCAAGGTAAATGTAGTGACAGTAAAGCTGTGGAAAAATCTATGCCTGTGTTACAGAAAGTACACCTTGATGCAGCAGTCATTTGGATAGAGGTATATTTTGATAACTATAGAGAAAAGAGTAACCTTGTGAAAAATCAGTGTGCAAATGCAAAGCTGAAGAATAAAAAATAAATAAAGATGATAATCTTCCTCCTGAATGAAGCTGGTGACAATACATGACTGGCCACTGCAGTTTAGAGTCTTTGCCTCCTTGTCGTACTTTTGGACACCCTACAGTACCACTGATTTGGAATATGATACTTCCTGAAACCATGCTGAGCATTGAAGCAATGACTTCTTTCTTTACTGGTATAGAATAAAATGACAGACTGTCTCTGAAATTTAAGGGTAACAGAAACCATTGGACCAAATACATGGGGGATTGGAGGACTTTGGAGCTGCGATGCCTGAAGTGCTCCACTGGCTAGAAAATAGACCTAGACAGGCTTTTTCTGACCTAAAGAAAGGGGAGTGTGGCTCTTGCTCTTGAGGCTGCTGAGACTCCCATAAGATGACCAAGGGATATTCTCAAATTAAGAATGTCCTGTAAGATAAACCCTCCCTTTTCCATTTACTGCAAGAAATCTAGCACTTCCCTCTTCCCCTTTTCCTGCCCCCAGCCATATTTGGCTGTCCTGTCAATCAGCTCTGGTGGAAGAGCTCACACTAGTAAGGAAGGGTTTTGATGCTGGTTGCCAGGAGGCAGAAGCTTTTTAAAAGCCTCTTTATCCAGTTGACGTGCTCAAAAAGCCTTCCTCCTTGATAAGCAGGGCAGAAAAAAGATCTTAGAAGTGACCAGCTGGTAGGGTGAATAATTCAGTGTAGAAATCAGGTGAGATTTTGGATAAACTGGTTGTCATCTCTGAAGGGAAGGGTGCGTGTTCTTTGGCTGGACTCCATCTTGTAGCCAGAGAAGTGATTTATTGGGTGGGGCACTTTGGCTTGGACTGGTGGAAGAGCTCTTACCCTCTACCTGCGCTGTCCCAGCTAAGATTACAGGAACATATAAGAACATATTGAAATATAATCATGGTTTTGTGAACAAAGTGATCAAGGTAGCCAGGTATGACCGGAGGGAGGAAAAAAAACCCAACAACACACACCAAAACAAACAAACCCACCACAAAACAAACAAACAAAAAACAACCACCACCAAACAAAAACAAAATCACACCACCCCATTTAATTACCTGTACTCTAATGCTGGCAGCCAGGGTAATCACAGAATTACTGAGGCTGGAATAGACCTCCAAGATCATCAAGTCCAGCCTATGATCCAATACCATGACATCAGCTAGACCATGAATAAACAAGAGGAGCTGAAATTTCTCATTTACGATTATAAATTTCATGTACTCGGTATTACTTGAAATCTAGTGGGAAGGCTCACAGGATTGGAATGTTAAAATAAATGGTTATAACCTATTTAGAGAGAATTGAATGGGTAGAAGGGGAGGGAAAGTGGTATGCTATTTCAAGGGCTCTTTTATGTATTTCTGAGTCACTGAGTACTCAAAAGCAAATGATCTTAAATGCTTCTGAGTTACTGTCCAGGCAGAGAAGGCAAGAGATGAGGGTACTAGGTAGTATCCACTAGATACCACTGAAATAAAGTAGAAGCAGCATGACCAGTTTGTTAAAAATGTTACTTGCATTGGCAAGGGCAGGGGGAGCAGGGACTGAACACCTTCTGCTGCCAGTATTGAAACCTTTACAGTTTTCTCTTAAAAACTGCGCGTGTAAATGCAGGTGACAGTTTGTCTGGAAAAGCACTGTATCTGACGCTGAGGAACTCAAAGGCAGATGAAAAAGAACGGGTCACAGAAGTAAAAGAGTGCATCTTTTAGTTGTAAGGACCATAACTTGGTTTAACTGTTTTGTGTTCAGAAAGTATGAAGCTAAAATAAGCAACAGTGTAAGATCTGTGACCATGGATGTGTATAGATTGGTAGAGATATTGTGTATGCATACACGTGTCTGTTACTTTCAAAGGGGCATCAATGCAAAGATGGGAATGGCCATAAGCTAAATGGGTTGGGAGGATTTTTTTTTTATGGATGATGCTTGGAAATGGCTTAAAGGTTTTTTACTGAATGAACAATTGAGTAAAAACTTAATTCTCTCCTGCTGTTTCTGTCTCCAGCATCTGTCAGAATTTTAGAATTAAAAGCTTCACTTCTTGAAGCTATTTCTTGTTTTGTTTAATAAGTATATTTTGAATGCAGATCAAGTTTATTTTAAAGTGGTTTCTTCAACTAACAAGGACCCATTTTAAAAGGAGTCAAATTCCTTCAACTATAAATGAGCACTAATTGTTAATTAAAAAGATGATCTGGTGAGAAAGAAATGTTCTGTTTACCATTTTTCTAATGTAATAAGCATGTTAAATTTAAGAGCTGAATAAATATTTTTTAAGTACATAATTGCTTAAATAAGTGTGTGTGGACATTTAAATACATTTTTTTGGTTAGCAAAATGTCTTGCCAAGTGTAGTGAGAAAGCTAGAGCTAGTAAGACAAAACAGAACAGTTATCAACCAGTAAGACTAAACATTTCTTTAAAATAATAAAAAAGGAAATAATTAATGCACCACAGATGTAAAAAACCCACTCATACCACACTTTCCTGCGTGCCAATTGAAATGAAGACCAGATTAATATACAATACTTTTGATTTGAATAAAACGACTGTGATCTAGGAACTAAAATGCGTATCTCACGTGATACCGCTTTCTTCTAGAAAAGCAGTGACAGAGAAGGCTTTGAAGGTCATGGTAGATAACCAGTTGAGTGCAAGTTCTTTGTGCAATCCTGCAGTTTAAAAGCATTAATGTGATATTTGGCTGAGTTAAAGAAAGTGATACTGGAAAACTGAGTAATTTTTTGGTCCCTGAAAATGGCTAGTGCAGATAAAGTTTAGATTAAGAATTAGGATGGCTGCAGTGAACTGGAGAATGTAGTCAATCATAAGAATTCCCAAGAACTGAATAATGTTTTAGGTTAAAAGGAGATGATCCAGGTTTCTTGGCCTGTTTCTGTGTATAACTAGATATGCAGAGCAGAAATCTGAAGTGTTTTTTCAGTCCAGCATACTGGTTTATTACATGGGCTATATTTTCACAGACAAGGAAAGCACATTGACTGCAGAACTGTGGCCGTGTGTGGATGCCATGTAAAGCTTGCTGTCTCCTTCAGGTGTTACAGAGTATCTTCAAACAACCTAAATAACCCCAAAAGATCTGAAAACTAACTTGATCTTTAAAGTATTGAGTGACATGAATGTGAAATCACTTTCCTCCTGGATTACTGCAATCAGTGTATTTGTTTTTCTTTCTCTAGTGAATCTCACGTTTCAACCACGTGGCCAATTTATTAAACCTGTAGCACGCTGGCCTTCAGAAACTAGGAACTTCAATTACAAAAAATTATATAGTGTTTAATTTTGTAGAAGTGAGTGCTTCTTTTGAAGACAGGTTCTCTGTGCCTGAGATGTTTGCCATCAGGCAAGTAATTTAAAATGCATATAGAAGGTATGAAAAAGTCTTCTGAAGATGGGGGGGCATTGTTGCTGCTTCTAAAACACTCGAGGTAAAATGCAGGACTTTAGAAGACACAGAGATGCTATTTTGCATCTCAGATGGAATCACGAGCATGATAATACCTGCTTCCTCAAAAAAAGAAACCAAAACAAAATAATAAAAAAAACCACACAAAAAACCAAACTTCAGTTTTGAAAGTGGGCCAGTCTCATGGTTCCTGTAGTCTCTGCAGAATGGGCAAGCATGGCTGCAAGAAGCACTAATGACAAAAGTAACTCATTAGGAGGACTTTGGAACAGGAGACTCAGTGAATGGTGAAGACAGATGTTTTTCTCCTGAATTTGATGTGGTCCAGTTCCATAAAACCCTCTTAAAATGTAATGGTCTTAATGGGAGTAATGGTCTTAAATATTGTTTGAATAACAATTTACTCTCCCAAACTGACCACAAGGAAATAAGTTAAATGTTAAAAATTCTTAAAGCTATACAGGAGAATAAATTATGACTTAATCATATCAATTTAGTCTGGCTCTATTAATAGCTAATTTACATTTATTATAGGCTTTATATTTTTTTAATGCCTGGGAGCCACATTTCAATATACTCAAGTTATTATTTCGCATAATAAACCTCTGGTTCTTCTAGACAATGAATAGACAGTTACTTCTAGATTTATATAAAATACAGTTCTTCACTTTAGAACTTTCTTGGGTATTGTGAAAAAGAAATTAAATTTAATACGCAATTTATTACAAATTTATATGTAAGTTTTGCTTTTAATAGTTCAGTTTTCATTCAAATTTCTGTAAACCTAATAAAAATGTAACTGTAGTTATATATTTATGATAATTTCATTTTTGTGTGCTTTTAGTAATGCATGTATACCACATACTAATGAGCAAATGAGGTAATGCATTAGAGTTGGAATATAGAAAGAATCCTTGTAATTAGGATGCTTGGGTACAGATTTTGACTCTGCTGCTGAACTGTTATGCTAATTTATTATAAAATACATGATACTTGCAAGTAAATTATAAAATACCTGGTGCTGCATATTCACTAGCGCTTCACCCAGATAATGTTTATTGAGCAGAAATCGTGGAATCGCAAAATGCAGAAGTGAAATCCAAGTTTTAAACATATTGAAGCTCTGGCATGCTTTGAACAAATGTGCTCTTACACATCAGGTGGAAACACTTGTGCTGTAGACACAGCAATTAATGGCTTTTATCTCAGCAGTGTATTTAATTTATTCATTTATTTATTCTTTTCCTGTTAATACAATCTTGTCTTTAAATCTTTTCAGTCTCAATTAAAAGTCAGATCAAAATGACAGCCTTGTTGCCATCATAAGAAACTGCCCCCTCCAGCACCAGTGTTCTAGATTTGTTTCCAGAGTAGCGAGAGTTTGCGGTGTTGCGTGCGAGTTCATGCTCAAGACAGTAGTGTCACAGGAGAAGGTCTGGAAATGAACTGGGGAGTCCTTTAAAGATGAGGAGGAGCAGGAGAAGCAGAAACCAAGAGACATACACAAGGGACAATATGGCCAATGCAGAGAGTCCAGTAGAGAGGAGTATAGGACCGCGGGGTAACAAAACTGGTCTGACTGCAGCAGAGAGGAGCATTGTGGTGACTGGGACATGAACTGATAAGGGCATGGATGGGACGCATAGCTATGCAGTTAGAGGAAATTGTTAATTGTAGGTGCTGTTGCTCTGGATGGAGCATCAGGGCTTTGGAATAATTGATGTCAGGATTACGGAGGCAAGAATGCTTATTGGTTTGTTTAGGCACAATTAGTTTTATGATTTTCTTTCACACTTTGCTGACATAGGATGTTACTGTAACCCTGAAAAGGGGGTATACTGGAGTGGGCACGTAAGCACTCAGAATAGTATGTGTAAAACCAGTATTCAAGTTTTATTTAGTTAAGAGGGCAAGCCATTTGTTTTTCCATAAGAACACAGCAATTTAGGTATAAAATTTGTAGCAGTTTCCATTTAGTTGCCAGTGGTTCATTGTCATTTCCTCACCTGTTAGAATAGATGACAATCCTGAAAAGATGACCATCAGAAAAACATCTTGCCCTACTGTATAGGTGAGGAGAATTGGGGATGGGGTGTGTGGGCATCCCCTTTCACCAACTATACTGGTGATTTAGTAGATGTTTAAGAACAATTTACCATGTGTTTCTGGCCTATTTCTTAACCTGGTCTCAGTTTCCTTAAATTTAGTTTTTGACGTAGTATATACATGCACATAAATGTATTATATATACATGTGTGTGTATATATGTATGTGTGTATATCTTGATATCCTGAAACACTCTGACAGCATGGATTCCTGGGCAGTGGTAGACACCACTCTTAGTAATATACTGGCTGTTCTTGTCTCTGTCAGCCATAGTGATGTAAATCTGGGATTTAGTATGACAATTAAATACAGACCATGTATAGCTCACAAATCCTCCTCTGCCGTGACCCCAGATATTGATTTATTTGACTGGACAGTTGGAAAACTACTCAGCATTATCTGTGGAGCTGGCAGCATTTTGAAACCAGTCTTTATTAATAATTAAAATGATTTATTGTTTGTTGTTGTCAAAATAATTTGGAGTTTGAGGGTGCATCCAACGTTGCATAAATCTCTAGGTAGTGGTGGGTGTTTGAACAAATTTTATGCAGTCTGCTTATTTACTTAAAATTTTCAAAACAAGTATTCAAAAAAAAAGCTGCTTCATTTTAAAGGACAGAGTTTTCACAGCTTACCGTGCTGCAGCTTTAATACCAATGAACTTCAAAGCTTTGCTAGGACAAGTGTATGCATCTTTGCATTGCTTCACAATTTGGTGGTTTAGCTTAAAAATAAACTGTAAATGTCAGATCTGAAGAAGGGCTTGTGTGTGTGGTGGTGGTTTTTTTTTTTCCCCAGCTACATCAGTTAGCCTAGTAAGACATTCTTCCCCCTACACATGCTTTCCTTTATTTATTCCATGTGTGCTGTTATTTGTTTATTTATGTATTTATTTTTAAGTATCGTTTGCATTCCAGTCTAAATGTGCTTGAAAATTACCATCTGCTCTCCTGCTATTTAGATAGGGCATGCTACAACTGAGGTGAAGAGCTGAAGAGCTGTCACATCAAATATTTTCATTCTAGCTTTCGCACCTTTGATATTGAGTTACATAATTGCAGCACAGGACCATTTCCAGGGATTCCTTATTTTCTTTTTAACCCTCCTGTGCCTCCCTCCAGTCTTTACTGGATTTTGCTGCCTTTTGAGAGTGTTTCTAGTGTGGATGCAAGTTTGTGGATGCTAGGAGGTGAATGTTCAGCATCTCAAGAAGGACCTTGCCTTTTGGTTAAATGCTAACATTGAGTAGAGTAAGTAGGAATAGAAAAACAGAATGTGTCTATTTATATTAATATACAGATCAAACTTTGTAGGAGTGAGGTGGTTTGGCTGTTTGGGTTTGTTTTTCAGTTTTCCACAACTCTCATCTTTTCTCAAAAAGAGTAAAATCTATGCAGAATATATTTCCTGTAATGCTGAGGCTTAATCTGCTAGCTTTGGTGGGTTTTTGGTTTTGTGGATTTTGTTAGGTGGCGTGCATATGTTTCTTGTTGGGGTGGGGTGGTTTTTGTGTTTTGGTTGGTTGGTGGTTGGTTGTTTGGGGGGTTTGTTTGGGTTTGGGTTTTTTTTTTTGCCTTTTGTTTGGTTTTTTTGCTTGGTTTTGCTTAATCTTTTAAGTTCAAGGAGTAGGGGAGGTGGAAACTACACTCAAAATTAGATTATTATAAAAATGAACAGATCATCTATATTCACGTTGACAGTCACTTTGGGTTGAATAAGAATAAACTGACAGAAAATGGTGTTTGGAAATGAAACATGACGGGAAAGCAGTTAGCACAAACTGCCCAATAATTTCTCATAGTCAGGAAAAGAGTGCCATTAGAGAGTGTGGATTGTGCCAGTAAAATAGCTGTAAGGCAAATTAATGATCTTACAGTATCAGGCAGTAAATTTGCGCATGTCATCTGCCCCCTCCCTGCTGGTTAATTCAGTAATGGGGTGGGTACTGGCACAGGCACCAAACTCCAGATTATTTGTACCTCCTGTGAGGTAGAATTGATTATCAGACTTGTTTTGACCTGCTGTGGCTCCGGTGGGACAAACTGCTGTTGGCTGCCTCTGGGGTGAGATCCCTTGTCCGAGAGGACAAGGGGTGGAAGGAGGTTCCCCTGTGAGATTCCCAAGCATCTTCTCCTTTTGCTTTTCTAGACAGTGGTAGTGGTCTTCTGTACGATGTGAATCTTTTTTCTGCTGCTGCTGAAGTAGTGCATGCAATATGTGTAGTTACTTTAACATGATGGTTTGTGTATTCTTGAGCCTTACACTGGAGTGATCTTTGCTTTTATTTGTGACTAGGTGTGTCTTTTTTAGCACTGTTGTACACCATGGAGGCTTTGGTGGCAGTCTGGTCCTGCCAGAGGCTCATGTGGGCATCCCTCTGCTCCATCCATTAATGCACCCCTTGACTTGCCTGAGCTTGCAGATTGGGATGGTGGAGCCAGGCAGTGGGACAGAGCTGATGTTGTGAAGCTCAACCAAACCATATGATGGGGTTAAAACATTTCATAGAATAATAGAATGCTTTGAGTTGGAAGGGACCTTTAAAGGTCATTTAGTCCAACCCCTCTGCAGTGAACAAGGACATCTTTAACTACATCAGGTTGCTCAGAGCCCCATCTAACCTGACCTTTAATGTTTCCAGAGATGGGGCATCTACCACCTCTCTGAACAGCTTGTTAAAGTGTTTCACCACCCTCATTGTAAAAAATTTGGGGGTTGGCTGGGCGAAATGATTTTTTTTTTTTCATTTAACCTTCTGGAAGAAACCAGGCACCAGAAATGTTTCCTCTGAAGTTGCACTCTCTGTTAGTTGTAACTGTACTGTCGTATCAAACCCAGGTGTGGTAGCTGTGACCTCAGGCCTTGAAAGAAAGCATAAGTCTCAGATGGCATCATCCATATGTATTCATGCATATGTGTGTCATGTGCATGCTTTCTTTTACAGCAGTAGATGAGACATTTTCCCTGTCTGTAAAAACCACTCCATGGCTCTGGAGCGCTAGACCATGGGTGTGGCAGTAAACTCAGAAAACGTGGGTTTGTCTTCATTGGAACCTATTTTATGAGCCGTGCCAGGAAGTTTTGTTCCTGCTCACAGGTGCCAGTTCATTATTTGAGCTAGGGTTTTGTTCTGTTGGCCTACTGAAGCATTTTGGGGGATAGTGGAGACCCTTTTGCTCTTAGGTTACCATTTCAAGTACCACATAAGGTTGTGTAGACAGCATTGTCAAAATCCGTTCCAAAAAGGACTGTGTTTTTCAGTATCACCTTGAGATTGATCTTCCACAAGAAACAAAATACATTCTTCAGCTTCCCTCAGCTGACTGATTGTGTCTCTCTTTTTTTTTTATTGCAAGAGGAATAGAGCATGGGAAAAATACATGGCTAGCCACTAAGAGCTGAGAACTGCACAGCAGAGCTAGCTTTATGTCTTCTCAAAAGTTACCTGCCTCCTCTTAGCAGGGACTCGTGTACTTGTGGTAATTGAATGGGCTGCGGGGTATATCGGGAATTGTAGTTCTGTAGTGTTTTGTGCTCTGAAGATTAATAATCTTACAACTCTCTGAGGGAGATAAAGAGAAGATGTTCTCTGACAAATTGTTATCTTGTATTTCAGAAATGTGCTTTGAGCACTGAGCATATCTTCAATTCATCCCTTCAGTTTTTACCTTGATATCCTTAGTAATGGCAATATTTTAAACATCTAAGCTTGTCTTTCTCCTTCATCTCTCCTTGTTTCCTGCAACTATTTTGGCTGTTTTGGAGATGTTTCACTTACAAGACAATTTCATCTTTCAGAAAACTGTTCTTGAAATGCAAAACTTCTGGAAAAAAATGCTAAAAAAGTTATTGTTTGGGTTTGTAACCGTGCAGGGCTCACACTGAACAAATAAAATGTCAGCCTTTTATGTCTGAAGATTGCTGGCAATATCCTGTTAACTGTGTTTTAAAGAATAATTTATATAGTCTCTAACTTTCTGATAATTTTTGGTTTTCCTCTGCCAGTGGTTTCAGCAAGCTTTTGTTATAAATTTGTTGAGTATGTTAAATATTGGTTTTGGTTTAGCCACTGAAGTAAGTTGTTACTGAAGAGCTTAAGTAGGCTGAACACCCGAATCCAGTTAGTAGTAAGAAGGTGACCGTCTTTCTTCTTCATCCATTACTCTGTATTTACACCAGGGAGCTGCAGAGGTTTTCATGGCTTACAGAAAAGCTACAAATTCTTTTATTTTTTTTTTCTGTGCTTTTAACACTTACTTAAAAGTGTCTAAGAATACATACAACTACTTAGAAAAATGCAACTTTAGGCTGGTTGACTGAACCAAAAACTCTTGCTGCCTTATTTATTTTTCCTAACACCTTTCACATCCCTCAAGGCATGTTATGACTTTGAAAACTGGATTATGTATGTGCATTGACTACCCAAGTGCTTTAAAAACTACAGTGTGCTAGACACATTGCAATGTATTTGGAAGAATGGATATGGGAAAAATATTTAGCAAACTAAATCGGCAGGAGAAGATAAACAGACAAAATGTAATTCTGTATAGGGAGAATTTGTTCCAAAGGGCTGAGAGTAAGTGGTGGGCTTCATAGCTCTGCCATAGATAGGAGCAAAAGATTTATTATGCTGTCTCTACTGAGGTGATAATATCTGTCAGCTTCACCAATTTATTTTATATATCATTATGAATTACTCTGAGGTTTTCAGATGGAGGACTAATTACTAACAAAATTCACTGAGGATGTCTGTGTTAAGTACAGATGTTTATAGATGTATTTAACATGTCTCGAATGTTGGATTGGTTTTTTGTTTTGTTTTTCATGCTTCTGATACATTCTTAAGCCTTGTGTTTTGCATGATGCAAAATACAGTGTGCAGTGACATTGCTGTTACGTGGCATTTTTCTGGTGTTACAAATCTGAGTCAGAGTCGGGGATATAGGAAAATTTACTTAATTTTGGACAGTTTTCTTTGTCTTGCAGTGCACTGATTCACTTTGGATCTCCTGCTTTCCCAGTGGATCAGTACAGTGTCTTGCTAATTGTAGTGAAGCTTAGCAGTGTTTCACTGAACACTTGGGAGACTTTCTTTTTTTGTTGTTGTTTTGTTTCATTGTGTGGTTTTGGTGGGTTTTTTTTGGGGGGGTGTGTTTGTGTGTGGTCGTTTTGTTTTATTTTTTTGTTGGGCAGGAGGGGAGGAGGTTTAGTGCACTGAAATGGCTTAGCTCAGGGCTGGGCTGGGGATGAGTAAAAAAAAACCAAAAAGAGTAGGGAGTGTTTGCTGGGAGGATAGAGAGGAGAGTGGTTCTCTGGCACTTGGCAGTTAGATTGGCTTGCTTTGCTGCATTGCCAGTCAGGATAGGTTGAAATGAAGCAGTAATTTGCTAGTTAAGGCTCATGTCCTTGAGCAAGGCATCTTGGTGGCCACGACTAGGTCTGCCAAAGCTGTGTGGCAATGCCTAGTGCTCTTCTGTCCAGCAGTTCCATTCTGGACCTAAGAAATGTTTAAAAGAAATTGATAAGTTTCCATTATTTTTCTTCTGGTTTTATAGTACCGCATTTTGTCAAGATGCTTTGTCTGACTTCTTAAGCCAGGTGTATTCATAAGGATGATGACTGCGTGATAACTATTATACATGAGCATAGGATTTTTATTCAGCAGTCCTGTTTGTGAGAAGTAATTAGGTCACTACATGAGAAGTTTTGGCTTTGATTAGGTATGTTTTGGCAGCCTGCTAGAAAAGCATTGTTTAGGTAGGTGTTCCTAATAGATAGGCTAGTAAATATTTTTTTTTAATTATTATTATTTTTATTCTATTTTTTCTTTTTT
>JANIJG010009411.1:6830-58664 GCA_024611175.1 Megaceryle torquata | reverse complement strand
TATTTTTTCTTTTTTTTAAGAAAATGTGCTGTCACTGCACTCTTACCTTGTGAAACTGGTCTCTGTGGAGGAGATTCACTCACCAAAACGTTATTTGCTCCATCCTGCTATTTGAAATGTTTTTTTTTTTCTCCTTAGCTCTGGTAGAGAGAAGAACCTGTACAGGATGGATCACAAGGTAAATAATGAGTAAAAACCCTAGAAGTTGGCCCTCTTGCTACTACTGGCTTTGTAGGCATATAGTGGATTTTGTACCTGGAAAAGAAAAATTACAGAAGTCACTCTAACAAGACAGATCTGCTACCAGCATATGATTGCTCCTCTGTGTATCATTTAATTTCATTAAATTCATGCAGCTATTAATTTTCTTAAGTTACATGCACTAAAATCTAAGCTCTTTAAGGCTGTTTGGAAAGCTTCCCCCCCCCGCCCCCTTTCCTAAATAAGTCTTAACAATCTAAACATCATGCAGACTGTTATTCGATGTGAATTTGTTGTCATATTCCAGATCTGCCTTGGATTGTGGCAGAATTTATTTCATAAAATCTCTTCCTACTTCTCATTTCTTTTTATTTTTAAATGGCACCATATCAAATGTTGTCCAAAATCTGACTCACTGATGAAGTAAGTCTTCAAAAAAGACAGATGGAGAAAGCAAATGTTGTTAAAATTTTTGTCTGAAGTATTGTAGCTGTGCTAATAGTCACTTTCTTTTTTCTTATAATTGGTGTACAGGGCTGGATTGGTTTAAAATGTATCTTCTATTCTTCACTGTTTCTTAAGGGAGAGGTAGCATATAGTTGTACATTGCTATTGTTTTGGCTATACTATGACAATATATTCTCATGGAGTTACTTAAGCAATATAAAATGAGAGATTCTGTCTTGCTGGAGTATATATTAAAAATGTTTTTAAAAGAGATACTCTAGTAGAATCTTCACACTTTTTAAACTGCAAGCCTATATATTTGTTTACTGAAATTTGTGGGTATCTTTAAACAGATGTAAAATTTCTTAACTAGAATATCTCGTAGAAGTACCCAGCATAGCTTCTGTAAAGTTCACAATACTGTGGGGGAAAATACAATTGGGATTTAAAGTGTGTGTGAAACTGGTAAGACTTGTTGCAGTTTGTTTATTAGTTTCTGCAGTTTCTGTACATATCTGTCTTATTATATTGATTTTTAAAGGAAAGGCAGTAGGATTTTTCTGTTACCCTTCCAGATACTGTTTTCAATCAGGAATATTTCACAATGGTGATGTCCTGTTCAATTATAAAATAGTAGTCTCCTTTTATAGCTCAGTATTAAATAAATTTAAAAATAGGATCAGCATGCCTGAAATAGGATCTTTTTGTCAAGATTTATGTGTGTGTACAGAAATACTACATTTCTGAGTACAGCAAATAATATGTCAAATCTGAGCCACAAAATAGGAATGTAGATGGATCCTTGCAGTGGAGGTATTTTATTGTTACTTTTCTAGTGATTTTTCTTTCATGTAGATTGACATAAAGACAAATATGTACTTTCCTTTAGATATTAAACCCACTATCTCACCTGTGAGGGATTGTAAAATTATATCCCTTTAAAAGAGAATACATCAATCTACAAAAAAATTGCATCTTCAAGACAAGGTCTGTCTTATTTCTCTATTCCTAAGTGTATTCAGAAACAAAGAGAGAGCCCCAGGATTTAAGTCAGTCTGAAGATTGCATCAAATACTGTAAGTCCTCTAATTTTGCTATAAAGTTAATGTAGTATATTGACATTTTTTCACACTCTTCTTTGGCATACAGTAAAGAGACACTGGTTTTCTGAGTAGCTGTTCAACGGGTGTTTTTTAAAGGATCTACATCAAAGGATCTTACCTTAAATTTGAAAGGATGTAAAGGCTTCTGTGGTACCATAAACAGTGTAACAATTTGTTGTAGAAGCAGCTTCTCAAACTGAGTCTTTGGGTTGGGGAGAAATGCTTAATCTGCAGATACAGTTGGTAGTTCTTAATGGTAATTAGTAGCTATTGAAGTAAGAGTTTAGGTAGAACATTAACTAAAATAATCCCACCCAAGATTTGCAATGATGGACACTGACTGCCATCTATCCGTGTGGGTTTTTTTAATCATGTCTATCAGACTATCATTAACTCTCTGCCTAGCTTGTGTTTTCAGTACAGTTTTTACATCCTAATACCTGAAATCTTGCTCCTTCTGGGTGAATGCCTAAGACTTGTTTATCTTCCTGCAGGACTTTAGTGTTTATCTCCCTGGCTCTGAAAGCAGAAATACAGGGTATCTTTCCAAGCATACCCTTAATCTAGAAACAGCTTTATAACTGAATATTGCACTGTACAATAAGCAAAAAAAGTATTTTTGAAGTACAGGCACCATTGCCTTGCTAATGTGCTTCCCTCTGTCCACCCCCTCTCCAGTTGTCATCTTCCTGTCAGTCCATTAAGTACCGCTTGGTCATCAGCTGAAAAAGTGCTGAAGATGGAGCGAGAGCAGTTCTGACTTTTCTGTCTTTGTTCAGCTAGATGAAGGACGAGGACAGCTGTTCATTTTTACAGCTGTTCACAATGGTGGAGATCTTACCATTTCCATCCATTACACAAATTGGGTCAGGGAATAGAAGGGGATGCGAGTGGTTGGGTATTGTTCTTAAAACTTGAAAAAGAAGTCCTTCTGTTTGTGCGCTGGTGAGTGTTAGATGGGCCATATTTATTTATTGTAATACTTGTTTGGTTGGGAGTTCAGATGATGTTCACATAGGGGCTTTTGCTGCCTCAGGATGGGAGAAGCAATAGCTTGTGAGGCTCCATTCCCCTCAGAGTTCAGGATTTGATTGAAATCTTGTCTTTGAAAAAAGCCCCTGAGCTGTTCAGCCCAGACATTAAGCATCAAGCCTCATTTCTTTCTGACCCAAAAACATTTTCACCAGTGCTCTTCAAGTCTTTGGTGCCTTTCATTTCAGAGTAGTTTTTGAAAGAGTGGATACAAGTTGATTCAGTGAAATCCGAACTCCATTGTCATTAACTTTGTGAGAAAGATTTGGTTGTGGTTGTTTGGTGATTTTGTTTGTTGTTCGGGTTTGGTTTTTTTTGGTTGGTTGGCTTAGTTACTTGTTTTTGATGTCTAGTTGCTTATGTTCTAGAGAAACAGAGTTGGAAAAGCTTCATCAGTGTTTCGGAGCTCTATAGGTGAGGACAGCATTTTTCCATGTTAAAATTATCCTTAATGTCTGAGAGTCTTGTTCTACTCTGACTCAGTTCAGTGTGTATCTACCTACAGGTTTATGGACACTACATTAAACAAACTATAATAAGTTGTATAAATTTAACTTGATATGCTTATCTTTGTGCTGTGTAATTATGTTATAAATTAATATCAATCATATCTATATTAACTGGTTATTAATTATGAGTATTTCCACATTTTACGTGAGTGATACACCTCAGTGCATTAATTTGGATCCCTGTAAGCTGTTGGAAAATGTGGCAAGTGCTTTTCTTTTTTTTTGTCAGACAACGAATTTTTGTCAAAGTATCTTTGAAAGAAAATGGATTTAAAGGAAATATTTGTAGGAAGAGAAGGGGAAGGGGAAAGTTAAAAACTATGGTGGTGTGGGGTTTTTTTTCAGCATAATGTTTTTATTTTCCAGTTTGCTACAAGTTGTATTCTCTTGACAGATTTAGTCAAAGCAAGATACTGAAATTTTGTAACTTTTTCAGTTTTCTGTTTTGACACTTTTTTTTTCCCCTGTCTGTATGTGTAAAAACTGCTTTCGTTCTGAGTTGAAAACTTCCAAAACCACTCTTAATATTTCTGCCATGCTTTGGTTCTGCACTTTATTTAAAAGCCACAAAAAAACCCCTAAACTAACTCTCGGGAGCTTTCACATTTCCACATCAGGCAATGAAATCTGTATCCAGGTAATTAAAATTTTTAACTTCTAAGAAAAAAGTGTTATTCACATTCACATTTCTTTTTGATACGTCATAGACATTGATTTTATTTTTTTCCCCTCTCTGTCCTGTACTTTCCTGAGCTCTGAAGGTCTTATTAATCTTCAACCTTATTCTCCCAATTTCCTAGGGTTTTTTGAAAGCTCCTGCATGTTTGAATTGGGAGGTCTATCTCTGTCTGCCAAATTCCTTTAGCATGGTAGAATGCAGAGAGATAATGGCAAGGAGAGAGATGCCCTTCCTTCAGCTCCGAGGGTTTCTCTCCATTAGCTGTGCTGCTTCCTTTTTCCTTGTCTGAGGTAGGGTGGGCTTTGATGGATCTTTTAATATGAGTATCATCTTCCAACACAGAGTATGGGAATGGATTAGCCTAGAGGGTATGAGAGTTGTTCTCGAAGATAGTATTTTAAGGAGGACATCACTGACAGTTCTGTTTCATATCCACTTGTGTTTTGCCAGCACTGTTCCATGCATGTACTGGTAGCTTTGAAATAATTTTCTACTGTTAGATGTTAAAATAACTAAGGAATACATTTCATAGTCTTTGATTCATTCGCTTTTCATTTTATCCTTTCAGGTGGCATACTGTTTGTTTATATAAAGAACAATTAGAAAAGTATTTAAATGGATTTGTTTGGGGTTTTTCCTGAGTCAGAGGGGTTTTCTTTCGGTATTTTGGTGTAGTCCTGAAATAGGCTCTTGGTAATTAACTACAAAAAAGAAGGTGAGAAGGATAGTAGTTGCTTGTGTTTGATGTAAAGTCCTGCTGAAATACAAAGTTTTCAGGCAAAAAAAAAAATTCAGGAGTGAAAAGATTCTTTTGGCATAAACCTTGGGGCAGAGCTTAATCTGTAATGCAGTTTACTGGGATCTACTAGGTGATGTGTGTGGAGATACAGAAAAGAGATGAGATAGCAGATAGTGGTGTTGTGCTGGAATTTTAAAGAAAGCTGGTTTTGTTGCTCTTTCCTAACAATTTCTTGTTGTCCTAAAAAGGTATTTATTTTTTTATCAAGAAAAAAGCAACCCAACTTTTTGCCTGCAAAATACAAACTCGGCCACTTAAATAAATTGTTTATGATTAAATAACTCTTAATAAAAGATTACTATGGATTGCTGCTCTTGTTGGGTAGTTGTTTCTTAGAAAAAAAGCTGTTGCTGACTTCTGAGTTGCAGTAATTAATCAGGACCCCCCCACCTAAACAGCTGTTTTGAATGGATGCCCAATAATAATCTTTCCTCCTGGTGATTTCAGTTTATTGTTGGAGAATGTCTCAGATCCCAGTGAAGTCTCCCAAGTCGTCTGCCTAGACACGATGATAGCAATGGTACTGAAAGGGTAAAGTAGTGAGAGTGAGAAAAATGCAGTACAAAAATACAAACAGGAGAGGATCCTGGTATTATAAATCTGAAGAGACCATGTCTAGAGAGAGATCTGTTGAATGAAAATAGAGCACAGAAAGATGGAAGGAAAAAAAAAACAACAAAAAACCTTAAAGCCAGTGGAAGGCACCATCTCTGGCACATCCTTGAGTTGTTAGGAGCTGTGGGGAGGCTGCAGCTGACTGGGTGCAGGTGGTGGGCAGGGGCAAGAATGTCCACTCCTCCTCAACCAAGATGTTGCCTGTAAGCAGACACAGTCTGTTAGGCAGCCTGAGTGCAGCTCTTTGTCTGCTTTTGCAAAACCTGCTGTGCAAGAGCAGTGTTCCTTATACACGATGATGGTGAACTTCTTGGTATTTATTGACCAAAGCATGAAAATTACTAATGTGATTTCTCTGTCAGTTCCTCCAAGTCTGAGCCTTTCCTGCTGACAGGTGATGTCACATGGCTCATGCGCTGCTCCATCGTCTTGCACAGGGAGGGGAGAACTCATGTCTTAGGCAACATTCAGTAATCTATGTGGCTGTGGTTTCGTTTGTTCACAAAAGGGTATTTCAAAGGATGGTGAATTGCCAGTTGAAATCAGCCCCGTGCTCTCTTGGTGCATACTTGTCTGTAGTTCTTTGGGGTTTTTGTTTGCTTTTGTTAGTGTGTTTAGGTCCAAGCTGTTCCATATAATCTCTTTCCCCTTCAACAAGCCTGTCTGAAAGCACTTTTTTGTTAATATTACTGAGGTGTTTTACTGCAGCGGCAGCAGTGATTGCAAGACAACTACATTTTGGCTAACAAATGCAATAAATGTGATGAAAATCCCCCTGTGTTTTACATTTCACTGCATAACATGTTTATATAACATGTTAAACACTTCAGCTTTCCACAAAGGTAAAATGTATTTTCCATGGTGCTTTTTAGAATTACTGTGGGAAATGATAATGCCTGCTTGCTTCTTTCTCCCCACATATCTAAGTCTACATTTCCCAGTGTTTTTAAAGCACATGTTTTCTTATTTTCCCACTGCCCTTTGAAGTGCAGTGTTTCAGCATGTCTTTCAGTTTTATGAGGCGAGAGGCTGTTATCCAGAGGACACAGCTTTCCTGACGCCGGGGACCTGGCGGAGGCGCTGGGCGGGAGCAGCCAGGTCCCTGCCGGAGCGCGCTGTTGCACGAGCGCTAATTTGGCTTTTTGTATTCTTGTCCTGTCTGTTTGTGGTATTTAATGCTCTAACATCTCTCTGGTTGGGTGAGCCCATATGTCATTCAAATGGGAACCTGTGCCTTGCCATTGGCCTGACAGCCACTCAGCCGTGGAGCACAATGATAAAATTATGAAAACTGTGTCTCTGCTCATTGGACCAGTGGAATTTACAAGCATTTCTCCTCAGTGTGCCTAAACACTATGTTGCCATGCCTTGGCTCACACAGCAGATTTTTCTGGATTCTAAGCTTTGTCAATAGTATGAAGGCTCACTTGCATTTTTTGTTTGTTTGTTGTTTGGTTTTTGTTGTTTGGTTTTTGGTTTTTTTTCCTCTCCCTTTATTTGTAGATGTGTGCTCCTCAGACAAAAGTCAGCTGCCTGCTTTGATGGTTACAGAAATAAGTCTTTTGTTTATATATTTAAAATGAAAACAGAGATTTTTATGATAAGCAACACTTTGCTGCTGCTTGGTTCTGTCAATGTATTTAACAGTCAATATATGAAATGTTATTTATATGCAGATTCTGTTTACTTCAGCATTATTTATAAAGCAGTGCTGTGTGATGGTAAAGCCATGTCTGTAGTCATGTTTTTGCTTTGTGTGTCCCTTTTTACAGTATGTTGCATGTTACAGATACATAATTCAAACATAAATGTTACTTGACATAAGGGAATAAAACTATTTTCAACTCATGAAAAACCCTATTAGTATAAACTTGAAAAGCTCTTTCTCAAAATAGCCACCATCAAACTGATAGCACATTTCTGCTGTAGTGTAGCCTTATTTTTTTGTGTATGAAATGTCGTAGTAGTAATCAATTCATTTTATAAAAGTTAGTGAAACATACTTGCAAATACTTGGTAGTGAAACCAAACCCTGCAATCCTAAGGTATTAGTAAGGTGTAATTTTTCTGAGATAGCCCTGGCTTCTGTTTCTGTCTGTCTTGCTTGCTTTGTGTACCTTGTTACTGGTTGTTTAGAAATCCAACACAAATATCTCGGGGCTTAAAATCACCAAGATTGTCCTGCACCTTAGTATTACCAGAGAATTTGCTGCATGTTTTACAGATGAAGGATGAATTTACTGTTCAATCCTAGAAATAATCTTGAATGTCTATTGTGGTATATATACTAAAAGAGAAAAAATCATTGCCAGGCTATTTATTGCTTGTTTCTCTGATAGTGAATTTGAAAGTGCCTCTCTCTATATTTTTGTCCTTTTTCTTTATTTAACTGAGTAAACTTTACAGTAGGTAAAACTTAAGGAAGGAATATTTAGCGTAGTTGAAACTGGTTTGGGTTTTGCATTCTTTTTTTAATAGAAGTAATATAGTCTATTCTTATTTTACTGAAACTCCTTTTGCTTTTGATAAAAGTAGAAAAAGACACCTGGGACTAATTAGGAATGAGTTTTTCCCTCTATCCAGTCTTCAATTAATCACAAATTTCTTGAATCATAGTTTGTGTAGTACCTTTCCCGACTATTGTAATCAGATGAGATCCTTTTCATCTGGTGCATTACAGAGCTTTTTCTGGGCTTTCTGCTATCCTCTTTGGGCTTGCTGGTAATAGTATAACGGTGGGGTTACCTATCACATTCTTGATCTATAAAAATTTTAAAACAGAAATCTTTATTTTCTGTTTGCCAGTGAAATTATGTACTGCTCTGAGGAGTGTAGACAAATCCATATTCCTTGCCCCAAGGATATTGCAGTATAAATCCCTCAGCTCATAGGTTCATGTGTGCATCACTCGTTACACTTGTAGCATTGGTTCTGTTAAGCTCAGTGGCACTATTCGTGTGATTAAAATTTAAAAATGCATAGCAGTTTGTAGAGTTAGAACATGAATAACACGTAATGAAAATAAATAAGGATGTGGGTGGGAAAGATGTATAGAAAAGGTTGAAGGTTTTGCTGAGTTTGTAGGGCTTCTTTGGAAACATGCATTTCAGCTGGGATTGACTTCATGGTTTTATTTATAATATAAACTTTAATAAATTATAAGACCTATATAGCAAGTACTTTGAATTCATATATTTCACGAATCCGGCTGTAATGTGCTTTGTAGGGCTCTGCAAAGCACTGCACTACATTGCAGTGTGTCTGCCCTGTTCATGTGCTGAATTTCTTCCTACTCCTTTTATATTACTGCACTTGAGAGAGTTTTCACTTGCTAGCTGGAACAGAAGCAGAAGGGGATCTTTAGGAAAGCACAGTCAGGCAGACATAATAAATTTTGAAAGGCATAAAAACCTACCTCCCAGTTGAGGGAGGTAAAGATTTACCATACATCATAGAAAAACTTTTTTTTTGATAGAGCAAACATCTTCTGACTTTGCAAAGCTTTTCTTACTGCAAAGCAGTGGAAGAACCTCTCACAGTGTACAACAGTGTTGTTTTCTTTTTGACTTGAAGATGAAATAAGATTATTTTTCAAATCAATTACAGGCAACAAAGTAGAAGAGGCAATGCTTTTAAATAGGTGCTTGTCTTTTTTTTTTTTTCTGTTATAAAAAGAATGGTTCATGTTGGATGCTAATTTTTTGATTACCCGCCTTTTCTTCTGGTGAGACATTGAGGTACGCTGCACTGAATCAGCTTGTCTTTCTTCAAGAGAGCAGGTCCTCAGTGAAGTGCTTCCCAGGAAAAAGAAAAAACAGTGGTGAAAGAAAATAGTATTTAGGTAAAGATAGCATCTACTAGTGTATGCCTTCTATGCCTTATGATGTGAGGTTATAAAATTAGCTGGTTTTTAAGGGTCCTCACTTAGCAGCTTCCTTTACAAAAAACCAAAAAAGCCCAAAAAACAAAACAAAAAGAAACCACAATGAAACAAAACAAAAAAAACCACAACCCAGAAAGCCACCACTAACCCCCACTGTTTAAAAAAGTATTGTAAACACTCCTAGATTTCTAGGCTAAACAGAACATAGATCATTAAGTTTGAAAACAGCTGCTTCTTTTAGATTGATAATTTAATGTCATTCACTACATATCGGAGCTATTGAGAGAATTGGATTTTAAAGATTTGTAGATTGCTTTTTAACAACATAGACTATTAATTTATTTTACCTTTCTAACATTCCTGTTACTTTGAAATCTTTCTTTTTAAAGAGCTGTTATTTTTTACCATAAAGCATTCCTGCTTTCACTCTGAAAGGGTATTTATTACCGCTTCCCTTCCAGGTGAAATGTGACAACAGCATCTTTTCCCATCTATTTTAAATGTAGTAAGAGAGTTGGATTTTGCAAGCGTGCTGCTAAATAAGAGGAGAGGAAGAAAACAGGTGGACATTGGAAGTGTTTTGTAATGGGGTCTTACCCAAAAGAGACTTCCCTTACTGTAATTTAGTATAGAAATTTACTTGTCTCAGTAAAAATTGCTAATTTCACCTTCTTAATCCCCAATGAGGACTTTTAATTGTATTCCCTTCCTCGGGTAATACATTTTTATAGACCTTTGAAGGTATTTGTGAATACTGAATTTGTGTGGGTTGTTTGGCTATCGTTACTGTTTTGAATGTTGATCTTGCTTTTGAATCACAAATGTTTTTGCAGCTTTCTTAGCTTACTAAATTTCTTCAAACATTGTGATCTTTGTGAGTAAATAATGGAAAATGACATAGTTCTTTAATTTTACATAAAATAGATAAAAGTCTAGGTAAATTAAATCCTCTCAGTTTAAAATTATTTTTACCTCTTGACATGAAAGAAAAGCTGAAGGACTAGATAAAAAAGCACAGATAAAAATAATCTGTGCTTTAATAAAAATATTGTAAATTTAAAAAAAAAATTATTCTTTGCTTTTAATTGGCATTGCTTCTATTCCTCTCCCATCTCTCTTCCATGCTTGACACCCTACCCCCCTAATTTCTGTCCTGAATATTTAAACCAGAGGTCAGTTTGGCTTCGTGTGTTGTTTAAAATACGCTGCAACTGAACTCTAAATGGAGCAACAGCATCAGCATAAAACACAGAGACCATATTAGGTCTGAGAGGATGGAAGCGCACATAGGTTATCAATAAATACCCAAATCAAAGTGAGCTTGCTCTATAGATGTTGGTTGGGTTTGGTTTGTTTTTTTTTTTTGTAGTGAACTAAAAGTGTTTCTGAGTGCCAGTCCCCTTCTCATCACAGAGTAATAATCCCAGTTTGTGCTGTTCGTGTTTTCTCCTTTTCTTTCTTCTAACTCCCATAGCACAGCTTTTTCAATCCAGCATTCACTGCACATGTTCCAGTCATGAGGTTACAAAGCTGACATTGCAGTCTCAGCAGAGGTTATCTCTTTAAAATTCCCTAAAATTCCCCTTTGGCACATCCAGTTTGGCAGCTGGGTTTCTGTAGGAAACTGATGGAGCCACCCCCTCCCCTTATGTCCTTTATAAAAATAGAAGTCTATTAAACCTCTGGCCAGAAGGGCAGATGGGTAAGTACTCCCTCCAAAGCAGACAGTGTTGCTTCCTAAGCTTTTCTCCCTAGTTTTATATTCTCAAAATAAAAGAGATTTATATACTTCAGATGAAGTAGTGAAAATACCTGCTTTTTAGAATTAAAATACAGCTTGCGTGTTGTTCTTCTGGACATGTGAACTCTTGTGCTCTGGAGGGTATATACAACTGCTGAAAAATACTGACCTGTTGTTTGAGGTATTCATATAGTTATGCAACTGCAAAATCTGAAGCTTAGTTTAGTCTTAAACTCATGCCTGAACAATGAATGCTGTAGATGGTGAAGTACAATCAGACCAAATGGGAGGCTTCCAACACAGGAAAGTGATCACTGACCGAACAATATTAAAGAATTGAACTAAATGGGCATTACCCACTTGCATTTTATAAAGTGGCTTTACTTTCATGACAATAATGTCCCTGAAACATTAATTATTTGTTTCTGCTTCCTGCAAGGAAGGAAGGGAGACAGAATAGTGTGTTCATCCCCCTCCCCACATCACTATTTTCCCTTTGGGTGTCATTCTGGGTGAGAGCTGTAATGACTGCTTTCCTGCTTAAAGTACATTAAATTTTATAGCAGATTTTGGTGTATGATTTCGAGGAGACCCAAAAAGCCAGTGTCCTCCCTCAAAACTAGGGAGAGAATCTCTTTTTTAGCTTTGCTTTGGGTTGCAGCTTTTTCGTGGCACCTGGATCTTAGAGGGCTCTGCACGTCCTCTCATCTGCAGAGCTGGAAGTTGTTGCTTTGTGTATGGGGTGCTTTTTTAGGTAGTGAGAATTGTGAGTTTGGATTCAACAGGGAGAGGAGTGCCCAGGAAAACAAAACACTAAGACTGCAGTTCAACAACAGCCAAAGCCAACCCAACTCGTAGCTGCAGTGCCACTTCTAAAAGGAGGCAAGCTATATTTTAATTCTAAAAAGCAGGTATTTTCACTACTTAGTCTGAACTATATAGATCTCTCTTTTGACAGTATAAAACTATGGAGAAAAGCTTACCTAAAAGGAGGTTGGAGCAAGGGCGGGGGGGGCAGCCTCTTCTCCCTGGTGATGTGTGACAGGACCAGAGGCAGTGGATGCAAGGTGTGCCGGGGAGATTTGGGCTGGGTATTAGGAAACATTTCTTCACCAAAAATGATCAAACATTGAAATGGCCTGCCCAGGGTAGTGGTGGAGTCACCATCCCTGGAGGCAATTAAATGGTGTGGTGAAGCTGGTGCTTAGGGACATGGTTTAGTGGTGAGCTTGATCTTGAAGGTCTCTTCCAACCAAAGACATTGTCATGTTTCTTACGTTGCTTCTGGGTTGTCTGGCCATGTTGAGTTGCTGCTGTGCACTAAGCTGTCAGAAGGCTGTCCATTAACTTGATATTTTAGTTTGGTAGAATGGCTCAGTAGAGGATCAGTCCAGTTGAGAGAACCTGACAAGTTGGGAAAAAGAAGGCGGTGACACTTCTGGAGCAGCAGTCATATCAGCTTGGAGCTTTAGACCAGTTGTCTTGGGTGCTCAAGCCTCTGAAGCATTATACAAAAAGTGAAAACCCCTGCTGTGTCTTGCTGTCTTTCCAGAAGAGACAGTCCTGCTTTCTGTGGCACCCGCTATGCGGAGACCCCTTCCTTCCTTCCCCCGCTGATCATCATGCGGAGGTGCACACTGGGGAGGTGTGAGGCAGATTAGATGGGGAACTCAGGGGCATTTCTGCACTGTTTCCTGTAGAGGAGTTTTTGAACGTCTCCCTCCTGAGAACCTCTGCTTTTTCCTTCACCTTCGGAAGATTTTAGCACTCTGTCAGCTCCTCTGGAAAACTGCAACAGCAACTGCTATTTTGACTTGCTCTGCCTGATGCTTGAGATCTATTTTTGAGGACTGTGACCCCTAAATAGGCTCCCTTCAGCTCTGTTGATCACGAACAAACAATGACTGCATGCACCTGACACCTGATGGAAGGTGATTTGCACATGGTGTTGCTTTTTCTCACTGTAGGTTACCATATACATTTTGTTTGCATAGAGGAAAATTTTTTGTTAACGTGGCCTCACTGTTCAACCATCTTTGAGTCAGTTTGAAGCCCTTTGCTTTGGGTGTCTGTTGCTTTTTAATGCAGTGGGGTATCTACCTTCTTGTTATGCTTACTATTTTTATCATTCCTGATTTCCTCACCTCTTATTTCTTAAGAACTTGGTATGTGTTTCTCATAGGAAACAACAACAATAATTTTGTCTTTATCTTTCTCTGTCCCCTGGAGTTTGAGACAAAAAAAACAAAAAAACCCCAAAAAACAAAGAACAACCCACAACAACCCAACCAACCAACCAAAAAAAAACCCCAAAACCACAAACTCAAAACCCCACCACTCTAAATTGTTCTAATAAACAGTGCAAGAATCTGCAAGTTTATCATCAATCCAGATGAAAAAGCACAATGCATAGCATGAACACGTTTCAGTACAAAGTCAGATGGGCGAACATCGTTTTCACTTCTCTGCCTCATGTGCAGAGAAATGTATTTATGTACCAAAAAAATGTTGACAGTCACTGTCTGCAGCTCTTTTTGGAAAAGGCAGCTTCTTAACAGTATTTTATAAGGAGAACACAGAGGACTGAATATTCAAAGAGCATGTCTGGAGAGCTGCAATTACTTTGGGAGTGAAATGAGGAAGGTGTAGCATCCTCAATTTGTGTGGTGCAGACACCCATAATCACCTTTCTGAACAAGCTTAAGTCTGGGCCCCTTCTGTGCGTAGCACTATTAGACAAAGGCTACTCGGGACACCTTTATTACACCAAAACAAAATGAACTATTCAGTTTTCTCATTCTCTGTTACTTTTGGCAAAATGTGCTGCCTCAGATGGGTCCTACCATTCTTTACAGTCTGAGTGTTTTGGAGTAAAAAAAATCCAAAGTTGATTGGTTTCTTTGTTTTTAACTGAAAGACTTCCTGTAATGCAGATGTTTTGTCAAAAGGCACTCCTCTCCAAACTGTAGAGTCTAGGTATTGAATTTTCTGATGGATCCCTTAAAGTGTTTTAAAGTGCATAATTGGGGCTCTTGAGCGTAAAACTACAATTATACACTTCTGTGTTAATTTTGTGTACAGATAGATATTACTTCAGCCTGGCCATAAATAAGAAGGAAGCATTTTATTGTGAGCATAAGAATTTGTTTTGTGAGTGCTTAAACAAAATAGGTGTTCAGATAATAGCCTAAACCGACCAGACTTGGGGGGGGGGAAGGGAGTTTTAACCTTTCAAGAAAGGGAAGGTGCATGCATAGATATACTGGAGAAGCTTGGATGCTTTGAAAGAATAGTAGTATTACAAAGATTAACTGATGAAGCACAATATTTAAGTGAAGATTAGTTACAATATTAATTAAAGCATTGTGGTAAATTAGCAGAATGAGTGAATGAGCTTGATTCTTTTTAAGATTTTAAGGGGACTATTTTCAGTTAATCAAACCAGGTAATTTTTGGTAAGTCACATTATGAATGTAAAGGTTCTTTATTTTTTTTTCTATTCCATTTTGAGGATAGTGTTAGGTGAATTTGATTATCTATATTCAGATACTTATTTAGCAGATGTTTCTAATACTTGTCGTAACTGATATGAGGAATGATTTGCGATAATCATCTTATTTTAAGTACAATAATACTGTAATTATTTAAGAAATCATGATGTGATATATGGTTTCAACCATGAATTTGTAAGATTGATGTCTTTTGATGTTTCTGTCAGGGTTCTTTTGATGTTTTCCAGTACTAAGTAATAGGTCAAATTAAATAATAGTGACAGAGTAAATCAAGTATCTACTCTCTGACTACGAGGAGGGGTTTGAGAGTTTTCATTTTGAAATACTTGTAAGAATATTTGAAGTCATAGTTATATTACAGTTGTAAGATGTAGCATTTGGACTGTTATGTAAGTACTCTTAAGAGAGAGAGTTGGTTTTTTATCCCTTCCCAGTAGAGAAAGGAAAAGAAAAGCCAGGACAGAGAAGATTTATGTCTTTGCCTTGTTATTGATTTATTTATTTATTATTGCTGATGATGTTTGGTCAAACTCTTCTAAAGAAGAAGGGTTTTGGATAGTGGTTGCTTCCTATTTCTTATTTTTCTAAACAAGCATAAGTACTCCAGAGGGTTTACCTATGTCAGTAGCAATGTTGTTGAGACACAGTACCACAGGAATAGGACCCTGTTCTTAGGCTGCTGTGCTGTGCTGCAAGATAATAAATTATACTGGGCTGGTAGAGACATAATCAAATTTTCTTATCCAGTTGGTTCAGACGGTCATTCTGTTTGCCTCAGGATTCCTTGCTGTGAGAAATTTTTAGTGTCCAGATGAAAAGCGTGATTTTGATCCTGCTGTAGGAGAAGAAGCTAGCAGAATTTGGATTGTACAAATCATTACCTTTGTCACAGAAACTGCTGAACTTAAATGATAGCTGTGGTGGGAGGTCATGCCTTTATCTTTTGTGTGTTGACCTCCTATGCTGTGGACACTACTTGGGGGTTGAAATCCCTAATGAGAACATAAAGAGCTGTAAATCTGTTCACCCACTGCACATTCGTGGCAAGTTTTTAATGATTAGATATGTGATATCCCTTAGAAAAGTGAAGGATTGGAACTGGAGGTGACTTGCTGTGTTTAACAGCAGCCTACTGCTGTTTTAGGGTCAGGCCCAGGAGGAAGAGCTGTGGGGGCTATCTTGAAAGCGGAGATCTTGTCCTGTTAAACACCAGAAATTGGGTGTTCCCATTGGCTGTTAGCTTTGTACTAGGACACTAAATCGAAGTCTTTTCAGAGAAACTCCACATTATTAAAACACAGAATGGTTGAGGTTGGAAAGGACCTCTGGAGGTTATTTGGTCCTACTCAAGCAAGGCCAGCTAGAGTTGGTTGCCCAAGACGAGGTCCAGATGGCTTCTGTATATCTCCAAAGATGAAAACTTCACAACCTCCCTGCACTACATGCCCCAGTGCTTGATCCTCCTCACAGTGAAGAAGTATTTTCTGATGTTCAGAGGGAATCTCCTGTGTTTCAGTTTGTGCCCATTGTCTCTGGTGCTGTCATAGGGCATCACTGTAAAGAGCCTGTCTCCCTACTCTTTACACCCTCTCTTCAGGTATTTATATACATTGATGAGATTCCCCCAAGCCTTTTCTTCTTCAGGATGAATAGTCCAAGTTCTCTCAGCCTTTCTTCCTATGTGAAGTGCACCAGCCCCTTAATCGTCTTTGTGGCCCATTGTTGAATTTTCTCCAGTATGTCCATGTGTCTCTTGTACTGGGAAGCCCAGAACTGGACACAGTCCTCCAGGTCTGGCTTTACCAGTGCTGAGCGGAGGACCTCCCTTGACCTGCTGGCAATATGTTGTCTAATGCAGCCCAGGGTATCATTAGCTTTCTTTCGTGGGAAGGGCGCATTGCTGGCTAATGTTCATCTTTGTGTCCATCACAACCCCCTGGTCCTTTTCTGCCAAGTTGCCTTCCAGCTGGGTGGCCTGCATCATATCTTGGCGCTTGGACTTTTTCCTCCCTAGGTGCAGGGTAGGAATAAAGAAAGGGAGAAGAAAAGCTGCTGTGGTGGACAGAGAGTATGCGCTGTAAAGGTCTGTGAAGCCTGCTAGTCTAGTGGAACTGAACAAGTTTGGGTGGGAAGAGGAGAAAGGTATGGCTTGATGAACAGTACACAGCATTGCTCCCTGTGAAAAGTATTTTATATTCTTCCCTTACTGTTTTTAAGAGGTACGGTGAAGGGCTCTGTATGATCTCAAATGTTTTAGCTCTGAAAAATGTCACACTTGGGAATGGTAAAGAAAGAATTCATAAAGATCGATGTCTTTGGAGGAGCACATGAATGAATTAAAAAGCACCCTTTTCCCCCAAAAGAGACTGTAAGAAGGAGGAACTCATGGGTGTGCAAGATGTTGGGGAAGTGATGGTAAACAGTGTGTGCATTCTGGCTTTTCTCACTACTGCAATTAAATAATAATGTTTGCATTTCTTCCAGCTACCAGAATTGTGTGCCAGAAGAAATGTGAAGTGAAAGTTGTTTTACAAAGGGATTTTTCAGTCTCCAGTAGTTAAGTGTTGGGAGTCTCTCTGTGTAGAAATGCATAAAAATGGAGAATTACTTATGCAGTTAGATTATGTGCTGTTCAGACTCAACCCATACCTCTCATTTGCGTCCATTGCTTCAGAAGATTTGAATGGCAATGTAGAATTTGTTTGAAGCAAAATGTTTATATATGTGTATTTTCTTAACCATATTTTAAGCACCACTTTAGAAATAGTGGTCAAAACTGTTACCATTTTCCTGGAGATTAAATGGCAAATACAGGATTTGGGGACCAAAGACTGGTGTATAGTCCACTCATAGATGCACAACATGTGCATAATTAATAAATTTGTGATAAATTATTCCTGACATGATTGAAAATCAGGTTTTTTGCATTTTTCTTTAACAAGTGGCTGGACATTTGTAGGTGAGTTTCATGCTGTTAGTGCAATGAGGGATGGTGTTTCCTATGTGTGTTTTACTGAAGCACCAACCGTTGGAGAAACTAGGGATCAGGTGAAGCTTGTGTTGGTTGTGGCAGTTCTGATGTGCTTTTTCTTACGTTGGTTTGTAAATGGGAAATGAAATAATTAAACATATTGCATGAGCCCTTAAAATTGTTTTGATCTCCTTTAAAAAAAAAAAAAGGCAGGGTATAAGACTAGATCTCGTATCTGACTCATCACTTAGGAGTGTGTATATATGTAGGCTCTCTGATTTCTCTCTTTTTTTCATACAATATATAAAAATAGCTCTTCTGAAGAAAATTCGGTTGCAAATTTTCAATCTTCTGTATGGTATTGGTCTAAGGGGATGGATATAATAACATAAAAATCTCTTACTGGAGATTACCCTATTTTCATCCTTTAATTTGCGAAAAGGATCAAATGTTGCATTAGTTCAAACTGTAATGCAGTGTACAAATCAACACTATCGGGCTCTTGTGTAGGAAAAATTCCTTCCTATTGTTTCTAGACTCGGCTGTTTACCTCTCCCTTGAAACTAATTTTAGCTCATCTAAAACATGCAAATTTTTTTGTTTTGTTCGTTTTCTGTTTTTAGGGGAAGGTGGGACTGGGAGGTGGTTGTGATATTGGCATAGATTTAGCATTTACGGCAGAGGTAGTTTTCATCAATTTCTGACAAGGGAATCAAAGTGTTCTTTTTTGGAAGGAGAGATATTGCTTTTCCTTATAAATGATTGACTATTTTGTGGTAGTAGTCTTTATTTATTTGGCTCTCATCATGAAGAATAGCAAACTTACTCAAAATCTCAGTACATCAAAAATATGTCAATACATAAAACATAAGTACTATTCCATACTACAGTGTATGCAAAAAACCGCGTTAATAAGATGTGAAGGTTGCACAGCTAAGAAGTCAGAAAACATAAATGATAAGATTCTAGCAGCCACATTAACTGAGCCACATTTCACATCCTCTATATTTTATGAAATGCCATTGACAACATAAATCAGAAAGAGAAGGTGCTATATATGTGCAGCATGGCTCAGTTAATGTTGCTTTTGAAACCTTAACATCTATATTTTCTGACTGGAGAGTTCTTAAAACATGTAACTGTAGTAGATTTTTATATTCTATTTTATTATAGTTTTTCCATTTTAAAAGAGAAGAATTGTCTGTACTAATTAGCTCATGTCACTTTGATTTAGGCTACAGAAAAAATCTGTATATAGAGACCACCTCATGACGGGTGCATGTTTAATGCCATCTACATTACACTGCTGTAATCATGCCACCGCACTTTCTGAGGCAGAGGGGACTACAGGCATGTGTCTGAAGTCCTGTCCTTTCTGTCCTGCACATTAACAGTAGTACAGGGTATGACTGCATTGCAGACTGCAGCAAAAAGATACTCGAGCTACCTTTTTAAATGAACTGGCTTGTGTACAAGAAGCAGTTTGTCTGCAGGAGTGTGGATCTCCCTCTGACCTAATTCACCCTTTTACACAGCATGGCAAATGAGCCTCAGGTTTTGGTGTAGGCTCCTTCCAGTATCTGAGCTAACTTTCTATGTACTGCACTGCAGTCTTCAACATAGACGTACATTTAATGACTCTGCAAAATCCGCTACCTTGCAAGTTCTGGAATGGGGATTATTCTGCTGTGACACAAACATGCTTTTTATCCTTTCGCTACCTTGCTCGGGGTCACAGGGTTGACCAGTTTCAGGCCCAGCATTAATATTTTAAAGGCTTGTAATAAGACTTTTAAATTCATACATCAGTGTAAAGGCAATTGGTCTAGGAAAGACAGTAACGTAGGTGAACGCTGTGACCAATGTATTGTCAAAAGGTCAAACTTAAGTGATAAGTAGTAATAGAATTTATAGAATGTATGAATAAAATGCCTTAGCATCAGGATTTCTGATTTACCTCTGATTAATAGCCTTGACAGTAACACTCATTTTTTTACTTGCTTTCCTTTAAGAATTTTTTTTTTTTGGTCATTCAGTGAGAAGGACTTGCAACCTTCATTGAGACTGTGTGTGCACAAGAGTACTGACTGGGGTTGCCCATGGTGATTTGAGACAGGAGAGCATGCAGCACTAGCTGTGATAGAATCCTGCTGCCTCTGAATGTGTGCCAAAGGATTTCCCTATACTGTATAAGCATATTACATTTTTCTTCTTGCTGTAATCCAGTTAAATGTACAGATGAAAACCTGGGCTTGCATGAACTCAGAAGTTGTAGATAGGAACCGATTTATGTTCTTTAAGTATGTCAGAGAGGGTTAGTTTTCTGTTGCAACTTTCTGTTCAAAAGTATGGAGGAATGCATGGTTTGAATTTTTTTTATTTCTTTATTTTTAAAATATGTTTTGGCGTAAATCTGGCTTTGAAAACCTAAAAATGAAGGAGTAGATATTTTAGAAAATGGTAAGTGTTTTACTTGAGAGTTTGATGGGAACTGTGACAACTTCATTACTGAAATGACCACTGTAAAATTAAAGGAATTAGAAATAAATTTGACTATAACATCTTGTTGACCGCAAGAATGTGCTATTTAACTCCCGGTGTGAAGTATCAGGTGGTGTGGTGTGGTTTTTATTGGTTTGTGGGTTGGTTTTTTTTCTTTTTTTTTTCTGGGAATCCCATGCACTCTATATTTTGTATTCTAATTTGTATGCAATTACAGTGCTACAGTTGCTAGGAAAGTGGAATGTTACTAATGATTACACTTCTGAAGATGATTCTTGTTTCCCAATGTTCATGCCAGTTTCACTGTTTCTCAGCAAAGTAGGCCATTGACTCCAGTAGTGTCACCCTTTCTTCTGACTGCTGCTTCTGCTTCTGCGGTTCAGCTTTTCTTCTCTAAGTAGGGCTTAAAGCTAATAGGGCCAGACACACCCTTTCCCCCCACACCCTATTCCCTTTCCCCCCTTCCCTCACCCCCCCATATCTTTATATCATTACACTGTGGTTCAAGAGTTCTGAGCTGTGCTGTTGACTGCTATCCAGGGTCTGCTTTACTTTTTGGACACCAAATAGAGTGCAGGTAGAAGCAATCACCAATGTTGCCAGGACTCTCTTCATGTAGTTAGCATGTCATGGTAACTGGCACATTCAAATGCATCCCAAAGTGACTTGGCAGAGCTTCTTGTGATAGAGGACATGTGAAGTTTATTCCATTGACCGTATCTAGCCATTAGGATGGCTTAAAAGTGCAGAAGCTGCATCTTGCTGGTATTATTAGTGTACCTATGCTAACACACTAATTCTGTTAGATTTTAATTTTAAAAATTATTGCAATGATTGTAATGCTGTCTAATGATCCTTTTCCTTTGACATTAGTTATGGATTATGCATGCAAAAATTGCTTAACACTTCCATTATTGTAAAGGTATTACCTGGACATAGAATGTCTGTCACAAGACCTCTTGTTCAAGCAAGAATTAAAGATAATGGGCTAAGTTAAAAGTTTAATGGGATTTCTCCCCCTTCTTCATTCTGGATGCCAATTTTGTTCCTCTTTCATTCTCATAGTTTTGTTGTTTGTGTTCAGAGTGGTTTAATCACTGATGGTCAGTCATACTACTTTCAAAATAATGCAGTTTGTACTGTGCGAGTCAGATAGGAGGGAAAGTAATTATTACCATTTCTGTACTTGCCTAGAAATAGATTCAGACTCTTCTCTCTTGAACCGTCCTAGGAATGTGTGTGTTACCACAAATATGTTGAAGTTTCCCAAATTCTCATCTCCTGTGTTGTGTGGCCACAAAGAACGTGGGTGTAAGGGAGATGGGGAGGGAGAGTTAACCTTATGAAGAAAGAGGATGCTTGGGTCATTCATTCCAAGCGCTGCAAGTAATTGGCTTCAGATTTGTTTTGTTCTGGGGAGATTTTAATTAAGCTTTTTTATATGCTGTTTAATAAACATTTGTCCATAAGCGGTATCTTGTGATCCCCATCAGTAAAGCAGGAGGATTAATTTACGTGCTGTTGTTTGTTATTTATTTAAATAGCCACAGAAAATATACAGTGTTCAGCTAAGGCAGCAGTGATGGGTCTCTGCACTGAAGAATACAACGTCTAAAAAACAGGACATGTAGCCCGGGATTATTGTTGCATTGTTTTGTGGTTGGTTGTTTGTTTGGCCTCTTGTGTGTGGTTTTTTGTTTGTTTTGTTGGGTTCGGGGTTTTTTTTTGTTTGCTTTTAAAACCAGTTTGGATTGGGAGAATACAGAAACATAAGAACCTGATACATCAGGTCAGAAGAAGAGCCCAGTACCCTTTTTTACACCAGTATCTGTCAGCAGATTGCAACAGAAAACATTTAAGAAATTGGAGCAATCTTCCAGCTTTTGGCAATCAAAGTGTTACTGCCTCTTCAGGTTGCTTACATTTGTTACTTAGTACCTCACAGACCAAGTTTTCATGGCTTTCTCACAGGACTCAACTATGTATTGCAAAGAGGTGGTTAGAACATAGGCATGGCTCTATCAGGTCAGATCAAGGGTTTATGAAGTCCCATATCCTGCTTCCAGGGGAGCTTTAATTGGATGCCTAGAGAAGAATCAGAACAAAGCAAGCATGAGATGCTTCCCCCAGTACTCTCCAAGCCTACAGCTATTTTCAGATCAGGGACTTCCTGAGCCAGCTGTGGCTCTATATATTTGGTAACCCTCAGAGGATGTATCTTCTGTGAACTTGTCCAGTCTTTGCTTGAGCCCACATAAACTTACAGCTTTTAAAACATCATCTGGCAAGGAGTTTCAAACATCTGCTACCTCTGTGACTAGAGAGCCTCTCTCATTGTGAATTTTACTTCTACCAGCTTCATTTAATGTCTCTTTAACACCAAGTTGTCCAACACATTTGTAGCTTTCTTGGTAGATATTTGTACTTCCTGGTGTCTTTTCTATACTCAGAGGATTATTGTTTCCTTGTATGGAAACTGTTCCATACCTTTGATCATTCTTGTATTTCTCCAAATCTTTGTGTTTGACCCATCATAGTAAATCCAAGAAGTCTACGGAGAGGGATTTCCCTTTGTAAAAGCTGTGTTTATGTTTTCTAATTCTGATCTTTGTTTTTTTTTCCTGTACTGATTTATCCAGAACAGTCATCAGTCTTCCATTGTCTGAAATTACACAATTTTCTTCCATTAAAAAAAAAAAAACAAAACAAACACCCCCCACACAAACAAAAACAAAACCAACCAAACCTAAAAAAACCCCACAACACACACAAAACACTACATTTTTGTTCTCACCCACCAAGGCTGCTTCAGGTTAAATGTTGTGTACCATCATTAGTAATTCATCTGTTTCATTCTTGAGTTTGTTTAGATGTCTGGAGTGATACTGTGTAGTCTTGAGCATTTCTCATTGTTCATGTATCAGTTTGTTCTATTAATAGTCCCATCAGATTCAGACACATTGATCAAGTCCCTCACAAAAGAGAACTTCATCATGGGAACCTCCTAAGATTTCCCCACAGTGCACTCTAGTGAAAAAAAATCTGTTAAGCTTCTCTGATTGCCCTGTTTTCTCTGAATTTCCTTTTATACCTTGATCATTACTTGGTACTTCAGACGTTCTGGCAAACCTCCTGCTCCTGATGTGTTTGAAGAAATGATTAATCAGTCATTTGATTCTCTATCATAGCTGTTCCTCCAGTTCTTTCTGGCCTGGCTTATTACATTTGAAGTGCCAGAGTTTACAGTCTTTTTCATTTTCTTGATTTGGACTTGGTTTCAGCTTACCAAGGAACGTCTTTTTGCTTCTAGAAACCTGCAGTGAGTCATGCTGATGTCCCTTTGCTCTTCTCAAGTTGTTCTTAATAGGTGGTGAATGTTGGTTCTGTACTTTTGGTGGTGGTGGTGGTGGTGTTAAGCAACTTTGATGCTGCTAATCAGATTTTATTTCTCCTATCTGTTTCTTAGAGCTTCATTTTAGCAAGTTTTCTTCTTTTTATGTAGTTACAATTTTTGAAGTTAAACACTTTAATAGATTCCTTGCTTTTCCTTGTTCCAGTAGGGATGCTCAATTTAGCTCTGTTACGGTCACTGTTGCATAGTGGTTCTGCAGCCTTAAGACACAGAAGTAGATGATTCCTGCTCCTTGGGTCTGAGCCAAAGGCAGTGGTTCCACATGCAGGTTCTCTTACCAGCAACTCCATGGAACCACCTTTGGCAGTTTTCTGATACTTTGGTCTCTGCTTCGTAGTCCCCTTGCTCATTCTACATGAGAAGAGTTGAAGTCTTTATACAGCATTGCACTATTACTTTGCTGATCTTCCTGAATGTGCTGCTATCAGGATTGCCATAGTCATGGCCATGCCTGGCAGTCCCAGCACTCACTTTTTGATCAAGCCAAACTCCAGACCTCTGTTGCTTGGTGAGGTGGAGTTGTAATTTTTGTCTAAATTCTATGTAGTCTATATAATATTACTTCATCATCAGCTGTCTTCCCTATGTATTTGTATCGTAGGATGATGAAAAATAGCAACCCACTAATAGTCTCCCTTCTACCAGATTTGTAATGACTACTGCTAGTGCTTTTGTTTGAGGCTTGATGTTCCAGTCATCTAGGCGGTTTTTTTTGGTTTTTTTTTTTTTTTTACTTCCCCCCCACCCCTCTTTGTGTGGAAGGCAATGCATTGTTGGATTTTCTTCTTGCCACCCTATTTAGTCTGTAGTTTTCTGCATATCTGTTTTCATTCTTTGATTCTCCTCGACATCTTCACTTGATGATTCAGAATCTCCATGTTTTCATCTGTCCTAGCAATGCTGTGCTTTTGAACTGCATGTTCTTCTAATTTCCTCTCTCCAGTTGAAAAATTCACTTTGTTAGATACCAGCATCCTGGCTTCTGTGTTCAGGAGAGCTTCAGCCCTCCTGTAAAAACTGATATATAAATATCTTTATTCTAGAAGTACTCTGGTTCCTGATGAATCTGATCTCTTGCTTTGTCACCATCCCGTCAACTGGGCATTCAAATTCTTTTTTTCTTCTGTCTTTCCAGAACCCAATATTTTGCTGTCAGAAATGTTTCCTTTTCTTCCTAGTGTTGCTGGCCCAGATGGACCACAGCATAGGTTTCTCCTCAGTATTTCCTAGGAACCAGTCCAGGCTCTTTGACCTTTGCAGCTGATGGGCAGATCACCATGTGGTCTTCTGTCAGATCCCAGACTCCAGCTGTCTGTTTGCCTGATGATATTCCAACACTCCCTTTTTCCTTTGCATTATAATGGCCTCATTTATGCATCATCAGGGAGAGGGTATTTGTCAGAAGGGGTTACTTTGCTCACAGTAACATCTAACTGCCTGTGAAATGATGATGAAGGAAATGGAGGCGCAAGCAAAGAGAACAAATGCAGCAGTAGAGTTACAGTGCTGACCGTAGGAGTTAGAAAGAAGTAGGGCTACCAGCTCTGGCAGAAGTAATAGCAGATCAAGTTATGACAGTACAAACAGCCTAAACAGGTGTTTAAATTTGGCTTTGTAATATTTCTGTCACCTAGCAAATATTCCTGTGTATCATTGAATTCAAGTAGTAAGTAAAGTAGGTAGAACAGGTATGTGTCTACATGTGGAATGAGCAGATTTACAGTGTATCAGAAACTCAGTGGGAACAGTTCAAAGCATTTCAGATGTGCTCAGGTATCCGAGACATTTACTTAGGGCAGGGATGTGCAGGGTGCACAGGAGGGTCCCTTCTAGAACGGAGAAGTCCTGTGTTGCATCTGTCAATTCATCTGAATAGCAGTGTCTGGGGAGAAGCATGGGAGCCTAAAATTGGGGCAATACGGACACAATACCAGGAGCTTGTTGAAAATGCCCTTTCAGGTATCTGAGGAAAATGTCAGTGTCTGTTGACAGAAGGCTTACAGACTAAACTGATGCAGAAAGTTCCTCTAACATTGTAATTGACTTGCTTTGGTTATAACTTTAATTCTCAGTATGTGTGAGATTCTCAGTGCATGATACATGTGCCAGTTTGTCTGTTAATAGGACCTGTAACAGTTTTTTGTGTCACATTGGTTGTTTTTTTTTTTTTTAGAGATGTATCTTCTTAGAGGGGAGGAGGCTGAGAGAAACTGAAGTTGACAGAACCAAAAACCTGCCAAACCCCAGTTTTTTTGTGCAAGGGTTAAACACACAAATGCTACAAACCTAAGAGTTGTGGGCAGAACATTTCACAAAAATTAGTACGTTATTTAAAGCCTTTGTCTTTCAGTGTTTGTTTTAGAGTTGTGCCTGTTTTCCACAATTCTTCTTTTGGGTCAGCTCATCAGAATGATCCCTCTGTCGATTTGCCTCAGCAGTGTGCCCTTGGAGAGGAAATATTTAAAATAACTACTTCTGCATTTTAAGGCTGGGTGTTATGGGATTGTGATATTCAGAAGCACAGTATTTTCCTTAGAAGCTTTTCCTGAAAAGAGTAACTATACAGAGCCTGCTCAGGCAAGAGGATCTAAGAGCTTGCATTAATGGCTAGGTAAAAGAGTAGGACTGGGTCAAGAATATAGCTGAGGATGGCAGGTCTCATCCTGTTGCCATACAGATGTGACATAGCTTAATTTCATGCCCTCCTGCTTCAACTCATGCATTTGCTTTTTACTTGGCTTTTCCAACAGATACCACCTCAGTATGGTCAGCAAGGTGTGAGTGGCTACTGCCAGCAGGGCCAGCAGCCGTACTACAACCAGCAGCCGCAGCCTCAGCATCTGCCACCCCAGGCACAATATCTGTCACAGGCCCAGCAGAGGTACCAGGCTCAGCAGGTAAGCACTGTCTTCCACTACTGCTAGTGGCTCTGGAGCTGAAAGTGATCTGTGTGAAACGAACAAAACCCACCTGACCCCTTTTTGAGAGAACAGTGTTAAAACCAAAATTAAATAAATGTGGAATCACACAACATGCTTCTGAAAAGTCTTTGGGGATATACACACAAACACGTGTGCACGCACTCTCGTGCTTTACTTTATATCAGCTTTTTTGAATAAAGCCAGTGTATGTACCCCAGCAACTATTAATTCTGCTTTTAAAAAGAAGTAATGATTTCTTGATCAGTTGTCAGTGGAAGCTGGAGGTTTTCCTTGCCTTTGTTTTGTTTTATTTTCCCCTCAGAAGACAGACATTGTTGAGAGCTCCTGCATCTAACATGGTCACTACTGTTTAGTTTCTTACGTTATTTGAGATAGATGAGTTCAAGGCATTTTGGAGCAGCTTCTCAAGAGATATTTTTAACTGATATTATAGCTGTTAATTTGAATGTTGTCAGTTTGCACATCTGGTTAGTGAAACTGCATAATTCAGTATCCATTGCTGTTCTTGAATTGTGCTTTATCTGTTAACCATGAAAATTCATTTTAAGTGATTCTGTTTTTAACTAAGATCACAAGTATATGGGTCTGCTTCCCAGACTTGAAAAATCACACGGATTTTATGTACTGAACAAAATGGATGTGCATAGCTGATGCAGCTGAACGTGTAGGCTCAGTTCTGTCTGCAGTCTCAGCTCTGTTAATCACAGAGAGGTGATCTAGAAATGGAAGGATGAAACTAAAGCATACTCGCCATCCTGGGAAATCTAACAAAAGTGAGTTGCTCAAGACACTGGGTATTAGTGGAAGCATCAGCACTTGCTGCGAATCACTAGGGAATTCTGTCAGGCGTGGTTGATTAACATTTTGTGATAACGCTGGTGCAGTGTAGAAACCTTAGCTTGAAATAAAAATAGTGTGTAAAATAAACTAACAAAAGATGCCATAGGATACAGGAGTCTCCCCTCCTTTGATTTTAAAATAAAGCTATGATAATTTCACTCTGTAATTACATGTTAATTTTTTCTTCATCTACATTTTAAAATTCCGTCGAGAATTAACTTTTTTCATTAAAATGCTGGATGGTTTATGAAATAGAATTCTTAATTGTATCTGTGATATTCCTGTAAATGTCACCACTTTTCATCATTTGGATTATATGTAACTACGACTTTAAAGATTGCAGTTGTGTGTTTAAATTTAATTTTCTCCCTTTTTACTATGGCATTAAATGCTTGGTTTCTGTATGACTTGAAAATACTGTTCATAAGCATTGTGATAAAGTCTTAGCAGATAAAAGTCCTAATAATACAGCCTATGAGATAGAAGAAACACAGCTGCTCCAGTGCCTACATATCACAGTTTATGAAGTTGAAATGTTTTGTGTGGGTGTTTTGTGTGTTGGTGTTTTTTGGGTGTTGTGTGGGGTTTTTTTTTGTCTTTGTATTGGTTTGTTGGGTTGTGGTTTGTTTGTTTGTTTTTTTGGTTTTTTGTGGTTGGTTGGTTGTGGGGGGGGTTAGGTGTGGGTTGTTTTTTTTTTCTTCTGCCTTGGACATTTCATTTTATTTCGAATATTGTCAGTTAAATGGATTGCATGTTGTAGTTTGAAAATACACAAAAGTATACAGGATTTAGGAAATAAGAAGATTCTGATTTACTTGTTGATACGTGTTCCATCACTTGCTATCATAGCCAGTAAAGTGAAGGTTTATGCAATGAAGTGAGGGCTATCATAGAAGAGGATAAAGGCAAAATGAGAGCAAAGACTTCCATATATTACGGACTTCAGAAGGGAAAGACAGGGCCAGGTTCCCGAGCAGAAGATACCAGCCTTGATGCAGCCAAAATTCCTCTTTGAGGATTTGAGGGTGCATTCAAGGGGTGTCTAGATCCAGACTCCACAGGTGATAGAGGCATCTCAAGGTCAATAGGCATTTTTTGCCAGAATCTGCAAATTCACATGATAGCATTAAGTCCTCACTAACCCAGCCTGGCAGTTGGTAATCCTTAGTGTGAGAATCGCACATGAAATGCTTTGTGGTTTCTGAATGGCTTGTTGGTTATCCTCTTCTTTAGTAGTGGTCAGCCTCTTTAAGTTTTGAAGTCTGATCCCAGGTTCTGAATGATACAGGCTTTTCATGGAGTATTTGTGTGTCGGTGGGACTATTTCACATAAACAGTAAGTAGTCTGTAATGCCTTGGGTCTTGATTCTTTGCCCCATCTCCAGCTTGGTTCCATAGCTGCTTTTTGCCCTGTCGCAGGGGAGGATCATCAGGTGAACACCTCCTCTTTAATGTTTCAAGTAAAGCCTCACCACTGTGCTCTTTGCCATTTTTTGGGAATTGATAATCTAGAAAACAAATTCTTCACAGAAGAATATTGAAGTCTATACTTCTGATATTTAAGCAACTGGTCTTTCTCTAATCTGTAGTAGAGCTACTGTGAAGTGGTAACCAGTGTACAGTACGAACATTTATACTAGGATAACAGCAGTTGGGAGTGTATGTCAAATTCTGTTGCTGAGACAAAAATTTTTACAAACTCTGATTATGAGAGACTGTTTATCTTTTGAAAATAATTTAAAAGTTAGCTTACTTGATTAAAACTTTAGCAAGAGAAATAGAAATAGGTATTTCTATAGTTTCAGGAGGTTTAAGGGCAGAGTTCACAGAATTTGATATATCTGTCAGTCTTACAAAGAGAAAGCACAGGGGAAATCTTACTGCTGTTTACAGCTACCAAATGGGAGGATGTGGGAGAGAACAAAGTCAGAGGTGCACTATGGAAGGACAAGAAGCAGTGGGGACAGACTGGGACAAGGGAAGTTGCAACTGGGTAAAAGAAAAAAATAATAATAAAAAAAAATACCACGTGGGTTTTCAAACACAGGAAGGGAGGCCAGAGAGATTGAAATCTCCATACTTGGAGACATTCAAAATTCATTTAGTCAAGGCCCTCAAACCCTGTGTTTTCACTAGACTTGCTCTGAACCAGAGGTTTGACTATATGACCTCCCTCTGAAGATCTCTTTGAACCTGAATTCCATGTTGCCATGACTTAATATTTGCTTTACGTATTTAAAATAGAATTTTAAAATAAACTACAAAATCGTGTAATACCTGTTGCACCAGTTGGTGTATTTTTCTCATTTCTACTCTTAAAAAGATCAGTATATCCTGTTTATATAATCCCATCAATTTGAAAGCTGAGGTAATCTTGGCCATACAATCTGTCATCCTTTCTGTCTGTCATCCTTAATTTTTCTCTTACTTTCTAACTTGTAAATTAATTTCCTCCATGTATTCTGTATTCTTCATTAACCATTTTCTTGGGGTTTTTTATATTGATTTTGTTGCTTTTGCTCTCAGCATTGGTGCAAAGTTCTATCTTTAAATGGTCACACCTTTGAGGAATGTATAAAGTCAATTGTTTCAGGATGACAGCCTCAAGAAGAGGCTCAGCTGGCCTCTGAAGATGTTTTTGCCTCATGCTGGCTAGCCAGAATTATGGGAAAACTTTAGACTAGAAGTGTTTTTCCATGTTGGAGCATGGTTGGATTATGAAGCAAAAGATGGTCAGTCTGATAATATTGAAGCAGTTCATTGTAGCCCCAGCTGTGGATCAAGACATTACTGTTCTGATTTCTCTCCAAGTACATAACAAAAATGTGGTCTTTGCCCCAAAGAGTTTACAGGCTGTTCTGTGCCTGATGGACTGGAATCTGCACTTGCATTTGTAGCAGGGGCGCATCTGTGAGGTGAAGAAGTTTCAAGTTCTGTTTTAGAGTAAATAAGCAGTCTCCAAGCCTGCAGCCTTTGTGATTTGAGTGTGATTGAACTGGTTCTACTTCAGGGTGAAGAGAGCTGCAAGACTGGAAAAAGGGGTCTTCTTGGTAATTTTCTTTCTTTTCCCTACTGTATTTTCTTTACTTCCCTTGTACATTTATGTCCATCTACTTGGTTTGGAGATTATCAAACACAAGTAATGTATATTCTGGATGGATGGTGGACTTCTTGCCATTGGTTTCCTTTATTATGAGGAGAAAATTGAATTTTCATACAGATAAGTGTTTTATTTTTGCTTGTTTAGACGTAATGTGAGCAAGCTTCTGCAGTCAGGTATAACTTTTAGTGTTGTGCCTTGGAATTGGTACTTATCTTCATTTCTTGAGTATTGTGGAAGTGTGAAGCCATTTCTTCTTTTCCTTGATTCACTTGAATTCAATATGCAATCTTGTCAATAAAAGTAAACAGATAAAATAATTTCTGGAACTGTTCCAGTGACTTGCGACTTTTCCATTCTTCTAATAAGAGTAGAGGGGAAGAAGGAGAATGGGATTTATTTGAATGTTTGAACCGTAAGTTGTTTAGATCTTTATTAAATTGATTGCATAGGGGGCAGAAAGGGAGTTTCATAAGAGGTGATTTGATAGTAAAACTGGCATAGTTTGCTATAGAGCCATATTGGAAGCCAGCATCAATCATTCCCTCTTCGTATCAGAAGCCTGCTGTGTAAAAACCATTAAAGGAAGAGCTTTGATTTAAGCAAATTTATTGCAGTAGCAGATTCATTGATCATTAGATATTGCCAGTAGTTGAAGATACCATCTTGGGTGTGCTTTAAACTTCTTTTTACATTTACTGCTCTTCAAAAGGGGAAAAAAAAAAAAAAGGAAAGATGTGCTAGAGTGTTGCCCTTCACAGGGTTTTTCATGCTGAAATGGTGTAAAAATGAATAAATGCTTCAGTTGTTTTTGCAGTTTTAAATCTTTTACCGTAAGAAGTGCTTTTGCTTGCGAATGTGACGTAATTGCAAACTTAACCGTCATCATTAAACTTAATTTTTAAGATGGTATGATATATATTTGGGGTTATTATGCTTTTTAAATGTCTTTTAAACAACCATGTTTATCTATTTTCTTGGTTTATGTAGCATGTGTTCTTATGTGTTGAGACAGGAGCATGCTTTTGAGGTTTATTGTGTTATTTTTCGTTGGGACCATATCACTTTTTGACAGCTGAAATGGATCTGCAAAACAATTATGGTCTCACTCTTAGTGAAGCAAATCCAGTTATTTTTTTCTACACCTGCTACTGTTATCCTGAACTCATCCTTTGTTTTATGTGTTCCTGGAAGCTTTCTGTTTGCAAGTTTCCAGAATAGTGGGATTATATTGATCCCCTTTGACGTGCAGGCCTGAGATTAAAAGGGGGAAAAAAAGTGTGGCAGGTCCTTGAGGAGGGGCATGCATGTGCACTTTTCTGGGCCACTGGTCCTTCTGCTTGACAGTGTGCATGAAGAGGTTCTGTGTGTGTGTTCTTACATGATTCCCTTGGGGTTGCTATGATTTAAAAAAAAAAAATTAAAAAAGCCTTAAAGGAATAGTTGGGTAGTTTGGGCTCAGTCTTCAGTCTGTTTTTATTTAAAAGGAGAAAATGTTTTCTAAAAACCAAGCAAGCAAGGCTCCCTCACTGCCAGGTTTTATTTAAATGTTCTAAAAGCTGGCCCAAACCTTGTTTCCCCTCCAATATAATACCTTACCTACTCACCTTGGTAAGATTATTTTTTTTTTTTCCTACACAAATTGTCACAGCACAAAGAAAGAGTCGACTAGTGTGTGTGTGGGTGGGTTGGTTGGTTGTTTTGGGTGGTTTTTTTGTGTGTGGGTTTGTGTTTTTTATGGGGGTGTTTTGTGTGTGTGTGTGTTTGGTTTGGTTTGGTTTTGGTTTTTTTGTTGTTGTTTTCTTTTTGGTGTGTGTTGTGGGTTCTTTGTGGTTTTGTTTTGGTTTTGTTTTGTTTTGTTTTGTTTTTTTTCTGAGAGTGGGCCGGGGGACAGATGCAGCCGAGGCCAGTAAGAATTTGTGAATCATTTTAGTAGTCCCAGGTCGAAAGGCATCCAAAGCAGGATGGCAGTGTGAGTGACAAGGTGGGGGCCATCTGTGGTGATGCCTCAGTCAGTGTCTCTGGGCAGAGGACTGGGGACCACTTTTGCCCCTGCAAGGGGCTGCAGCTTCTCTCTTATTCCCTGAACTAGAATCAGTGGAGACCATACCTTTCAGATCTGTTCCTGAACTGGTGGCAATGATTTGAAATAGCCTCAGTGGCAAGCCTGAGATGATGATGAGAATGTTCTTGCACAGACATCTGTTTCTAGTGTTGAGTCAGTGCAAGGTAGGACAGATAAAACGTTACCCAATTTGAAACAGTCTTTGAAAATGTGAACAAAATGTGAAGCTAATTAATCTGTTTTCATGTCCAAGCTGTATGACTGTCATGAAAACAGAACAAATTGTATTGTGGCAAAATGCATCAAATTATTAAAGTGATTTTGGTATAATGAGGATGAAGGCTTGTTTTTAAATTTGATGCGAGCTGCTAAAGTTCTTTTAACAGTGTAATAAGCAGCATGTTAATTAACATTGTCAAGCTGTTTTGGGGTGTAACACTACAAAAATGCTGTTGTTGTGAGTTAGAGATGGTTGTGTTACATGCAAATACCAAATTCATTAGTAAGTAATACAGACAGTCCTCAATGAGTCCAAATTTAAAGTTTTATACCTCAACACAATTATTCTTTTTAATAAAATATTCATTCTTGAGTTACTAGAAACTGGCACAGAATTGGCCATCTATTGTACTGTAGTTTAGTCTCAAATCCTGCATAATTTAATCTAAACTTCTTTAAGAAGTAACATAAAGCTGCCCATGGCTTAGGGTTGTAATAAAAAACATTTGTACTTCTGTCCTTTTAACTTTTGTGTTTGTAATCGCCTACCACTAGATGAGTAGTTGCGCTTAATATTTGTTGTGTTATGAACCACAGGAAAGCTGGGAAAGAACAAGCTTATATGTTAATCTGACATTTGCTGCCAGACATATAGGGAAGCGTTCTTTGTGGAAGTTGGCTATTACAGTTATCTGAGAGCTCATAATCGAATTTAACGTTCAGAAGAGATTGTTGCCTGCCATCATCAGCAGTGGCTGACACTACTTGTTCTGTACCGTAAATCCTTCATGGCTTCCATCACCTCAGCAATAGAGGTGCCTCGTGCCCAGTGCATATTCATGTTGTTGTGTAATGCTGGGCTTGGTTTCAGTTTAGAAGGAATTATTTTCTTTACAGGGTGAAGAGGTACAAGGGAGAAGTGGTTCCTTTAAACCATTCAACCCCAAATACATGGCACTAAGACCTTGCTTCTGAGATGTGCTTGTTGGATGGCTTTTAGAAATTAAGGCTGGTTTTATCTAGTAAGCAGACACATGCCTAGTAATAAAATTCCTGGGTGGGAATTCTCCTACAGATACACGTACTTCTGGCAGCTTTTCTAGGTCCCTTTCTGTGGGACCTGAAACCGGAGACAAGCTAAAACAGCAGTATAACTTTTTTATGAAGGCATGTGTTGTGCTACGCTGAACCTTTTGTGGCCACCCTACTTTGGAGAAATCAGAGAGTTACCAAAAGGTGGAGAGCAATCTTGACTTCTTGCATTTGTAGTAATGCTTGGCTGGACTTGGGAGGCAGATGGAAGTGGAGCAGGCTTTCAACAATTGGCTTCCAAACTCACATGCCACAACTTAAATCCTGGCTTCTAGACAAGCCATCAGAGACCAGCACCTCTGAAAGGCTGTTGTGGCCTTACCTCGGTGAACACTGAAGCAATTTAAAACCAAACTGTTGAAATACTTAGGAATCATACTGAGCTTGTGCATAAAACTAATCTATCCTTTTTAAGCTTTTCTTAAGCACATGGAAGGGCAAATGGTTTGAACCTTTGTAGGTTCAAGGGACACTTAACTGACTGAAGTCTGCCAGTTAGATATCTGACTTTATAAAGTCCTATTTCCTAATCACGATGCTGTTGTTATAACAGGTAAGTGTTAAGCATATGGCTATTTGTCTATATGGTGGAGGTTACTTAATCAGGAGTTCAGTGAAACTGTGACTCCTCTTGAGCTACATCTTTTCCCAGTAGTGGGAGTAGCTGATTATTGTCCATTTGGGGAATGCTCCGTGTGCTTAGAATTCCTTATATCATTCCAGGAGATGTGTCAAACCTTTCTTTTTTTACCCTCAGAGATTTATAACTGTATTTATAAGATAGTAATAGGTGCTAGCTTGTCAGACTTGGAGAATGATCTTCCAGAGCTAAGTAGCTAGCAGGAACAGAGTCAGGCAGAAAAAGCAAGGATAACTGTCTGTAAACTCACACCTGAGCACAAACACAAAATTGAGGGCACAGCACGGAGCAGCACTCGCAGCAGCGCAGGCTTATTTTTGCTGAAGGCATTTTGACCAAACCCACAAAAAATTGCATTCAGATTTTGAGAAGACTTTCTAGGCCCTGTTATTTTAAAAGGAGAGTTTACAGACATAGTGATCAATTTAGCCAAATAAAAATCAGCTTCAGTCTGTTGGGACTGAAGCCTTTAAAATTGGTGTGTATAATTACCCCTTACATATATCTGTCTTTTGTAGTAATTTGAATTTAAGTGATGTTAGTGGGAAAGGAGAAGTATTTTGTCTTGCGAAGTGGTATTGCTGTTTATGTATAAAAAGTAGCAAGCTTGTTTATGCTTCTGTTTTATAATGTTCCAAAGTGCTGTCAGTGAAAGTATTTGTTTGCATCTGTGTTGTCTTAACAATTGTATGGCATCTTCAGTTTAAAGATCCCTCATTGTAGTTAAATGTTTTCCCATTCTGTACGTTTTTTTGTTGTATCCCATCTATTAATGGGCTTCTGCCAAAAGTTTGAAGTTTGAAAGAGGAATTTTGAAGGTCGGCTTTCTTCTCCGGAGAAAACAGCAAGTGCACCTCTTCAGGCATCTGCTGCTGATGGGGATTTGATGATATCTGGCCGGATAGTCAGAGGAGATGGGTCAAAGCACACTGAAAACCTGTTTGGCAGGAATGTTCATGACCACCTGTACCCTGCTGATTTTTTTTTTCATTTTCATTCCTGTGTTTTTGTATTATTCTAAACCTAGGAGCCGTATCGCAGCTCTTGTGCTTTTAAGAATTGCAATCTAGAAAGGCCCGGGTCCTGATGATTTCTTTTGCATACTAAAATTAAGTTAGCATACAATATGTTGAAACTGGCAATAAGAGCCTCCTTTCAGCTAAACTGAAAAGAGAGAAAATTTAGTCGGGGGGGGAACAAAATCCTGATTTGCTCTTTTATTTTTAAGTGGTCAGTTACATGCAGTCAGTTTGTAGATAGAGCCATGTATCAGTGTCACATGTCTATAACAAAAATCTTTTCATAGCATTCTAGTGCAAAAAGTGGGGATGCTCACTCATTTTTTTCAAACTAAAAACTTCAGTGTTTATAAGTAAATATTTCTGAAAGAAAGCTTTTTTATTTTTTTAATCTCAACTACAAAAACGATATAGATTATATAGTATAGCATGTTATGCTTAGAAAAGTCATCTTAATGTGTTCACTGTTCTTAAATCAGTCATTTGGCCTTGGTCCACAAATTATTATCATTGTTTATATGATGATGGTATTATTTGAAGTTTCTAAATTCTGATTTCTCTCAGTATTTAAATCACAGAAGGTTAATTAAAGCAGTTCTTTATTCTGCGATTGCCTGGGAATATTAACCTCACAAAGCCTGCATTAAATCAGTGAAGTGATAGAATTGCATTTGCTTTATAAAATAACTCTACAAGAGCAAAGACAAAGCCATAGTTCAGTGCCATTAATTACTTGGCATTTAGATATTAGCGTAAGAGTCTATTAATTAACTTGATAGTAAAACTATTGGAATGCAGGTTGATAAGAACTATTTTGTTTTAGGAGATTAGTGATCATAGCTATTGTTCCTCCACTTACCACCATCCTTACTACTCGATTTTTTTAAACTGTTATGCTGAGAGCAAAATTAGTATTAGTAATTTTATCCATACCTTTGAAATTTAGCACTAAGTTAAACAGAATAGTGAGTTTATCAACAGATACTTGTTATTATAGTCATCGACTTTATGATCCATTAATCTGATGGCTGTTGGTAGACAAAGTGATCTGTACAAAATGTTTTAGAATGTAAATGCACAAATCATGTTTTAATTAAAAAATAAAATGCAGATGCTGTAGTACTATGAATTAAGTGGTAAAGTTATAAAGTCTGAAAAGTACTAATAAATCTGAGTGGTAGAAGGGTTGGGTGTTTGGTTTTTTGGGTTGGTCCCCCCCCCCCTTTCTGGGATTTTTCAGTTCTGTATGAACAGTATATATTCCAGATTTCAGTGGTGTTGTAAATTACACTTCATGGCCAGTTGCAATGCAGCAGTATTCTCTTATGGCCTTTAAATTAACACATATTATATCCTCAGAGGTAGGGAAAATAAGTTTGTTAATATTTCCTGGCATAAAATTTACCACTGTATTTGTTTGGCTGCCTGTATTTTCTTTAAGAATTGAAGATGTTCAGTGTACATACATTTAGGTTTATTTTCTGTATTTTGTCTCAACAACAAAATCCCAATTCGGTGTATTTTCTGAATATAGGTCAGCATATATTTTATATGTATTCATTATCCTTTCCAGTATTTCTCTTTACTACATTTCTTTCCTACTGTAGTATGATTTAGAATAGATTTTGGAACGTGCAGCCGAAATCTTACAGGGTGTTTTAGCTGTTGCAAACCAATATGGACAGCAGAGAATGAAATAGTAAATCAAGGGAAATAAGATACCACTTATTTTATAAGTTTACTTTTACATGTTGACAAAACTGCTCATGTTGTTGGTTTTTTGCTTTGTTTTGTGTTGTGGTTTGGTATTTTTGTTTGTTTGTTTTGGTTGAGGGGGAGAGAACAACTGTTGGTCTCCACAAAAAAGAACAGGTTTGTTTTCTTACCTAGGAATCTTTTACCCTTTTATTTTGAAATCTCACTGTTTTTTTTTTGTTGCCCTATTAAAGAGTAGTCAGTGGTCTGGTCAGAGTTTTAAATTTTCATCACTCCTTTCACTTGTTCCCCACTCCTCTACACCCTCCCCTGGTATAGCTGGTGGGTGCTTCCTATGCTTCCTTTGGGAAATTTTTGTTCTCTTTCCACTCTTAGAAGTAAGATACTTTTCCACATGGTGGCTGGATTTAAAGCTTGTTGCACAGATACTTTGAGCCTTCACAGACTGCAGAGAAAGAAAGGATGGTAATGTAGCTAATTATCTACTTCCAGTAGCCCCAAATGTAACATGCTAGCCCTCTAATATACTGAGACATTAACTTAACCAAAACAGTAGAGAATGAGGAAGCCTTCTTTACCAAATTTATTACAGACTTCTGTGCATGTGAGCTTCAATTCTTTCTCCTGTGATTCTGCTGTTGATAAAATTATAGGTCAGCGTAATTTCAATAATTTCTTCTAAGAGATCTCCATGATAGAGTATTGGGGAATAAGAAGAGATGTCACTGGACTATGATATAAATGTTGATGATAACATAATATAGCTTTATATTTGAGGGGAGAGTACGAAACAAACCTCACAGTTCTGTGGGTTTTTATGTGGCCTCAGTGATGTTTTGGGTGTTGCTTGCAACCGTTCCTCACAGATTTGTGGGTTTTCATGAGCCTTTAGATGAAGTCCTGGCTTTTAACTCAAAACACAGTTACAGCCGTGTCCCTACGAAAACGCCGAAGAAATGCTTCCTGATCTCAAGTGAGGAAGTCTCATCCTTGGGTACCTAGCTCGATTAGCCTAGAGGTAGCAGCTGCTCTCGGTGCAGCTTTTCTCTTTATTCTGTAAGCTGGCTTCAGGCTTTCAGCTCTGCTGTAAGCTGCGGGCAGTGCTCTGACCTCATTTCTACCAGCAAGCTGTATGCTTGGGAGAGCTTTCTCAGTGGCAGCAGCGGGCAGGCTGCTACCCTCTGGGGCATGAAGGCACCCAGCTCCTTGCTTCTGCAACAGCCAAGTTGAAAGAAATGGCAGGTTTTAAATCCTGCCCCTCTCTTGTGTTTTGTCGGGTTTAGCTCTTCCTTCATCATGCAGAGCTGTTTTTCAGCCCAGCTTTACATCTCGGTTTTGCTGAAGAGATGTATTCTTCTCAGAGTTTCAGGCAGGACTAGAGTGGCAGGGCAGGATGCTGGCTGACACAAAATCTTTTTAGTCATCATATTAACATGGTAGTCTGTCCCAAGTGACTGTAAAGAACAGGACTTGGAAAAACTGCTAGGGCTTTTATTTATTTTTTTTTTCTTTCCCTTTTTTGTCAATATAGCTTTGTCAGTGAAAGGATGGAGTGGGTGTAGAAAATGAAAGCATGGTTGGACTGCCCAGCATTGTAGGGTTTTTTTTGTTGTTGCTGTTGTTTTCTTGTTTGGTTGGTTGTTTTTCTTTAGGAAATGTCCAAAAAGCTCTATAAATATGGGAAAATACATGGAAATAGAAGGCTTGATTTACCCCTTCTTTCCAAGTTTTATTTCTCAGATTACCTCTTCAGATTCTCATTTCTTCATTCACACTGGAACTTTACATGTGTAGAACAAAGGAAATATCTTTTTTGCTTGTAAATGAAGAACTGACAGCTGTTTATCAAGCTGTGCAATGTGCAACAGTCACATTTTAATATGAACATCAAACTCACCTATTTTTTTCATGCGGTGCATTACAAGTATGAGAGGAGAAAGCTAGAAGAAATGTCTTGTTTCTGATTAAACCCGATATTGATATGCTCTGTGATCCATAGAATGCAATAGTGGTGGAAAGAGAATAGCACAATAAGGGTTTCTAAGAATTATTTCATCTTGGAGCTCTTCCTGCATCACGTGCATCATGTGGATCCTGGAGACCACAGAGATGAGATATGTGAAAATGGACTAGGGCATTTAGGAGGAGAGACACTTCTCTCTCATTAGTTGGTGTAGGTTACCTGATAAGTGATCAGAAGGTCTGCTGTCCAAACAGTGCTCTTCCTGTAAGATGTGGGGGGCTTTTTTTTGACCCCATCTGCATTTAAAATGCTTTTAGGTTATTCTGCAGGGGAAAGCCTTCCACAGGTAGTCAGAGTTTCTCATAACTTTCTGAGAGTTTTGATGGACTGAGCCTCAATATATTTGCTTACCTAATTTAACTATTTTTTGCATCAACTGCTGCCTACTACACAGACTGTATTTTCCTCTTCCCTCTCTGGTATCTCAAGAGCAATCATTCTGTGCTAATTGTGAACCTGAAGGAAGAAAATGGTGTTCCTATTGTAGTGTGGGTTTTCTTTTCTTTTTTTTTTTTCTTTTAATTAGATTAAAAAAGAAATGTAGAGAAATGGTAAGTTACAGAATGAAACTGCAGATATCTTGGAAGGTAAGGTATTAGTAACATTGAAGATAATGATGATGCAGTGTCTTACTCTGTGAGTTGTCTACACCAAAGGCATCTAAACTGGCAGGTTTTCCAGATTTTTCCAAGTACACCATAGCATTTTTCTCTGAGAAGTTACATAGGATTTCGGGATTTCTGGCTGAAATATTTCCTTTTGGAAAAGGAAAGGACTATTTTGCTTTGGCACTCTGAAGCTCTTGACTCCCTTCAGTATCTGTAATGAAGATGAAGATCAAAATTAACTTGGTAAGGCAGAGTATGATCTTTATTTCTGAGGGCACAATCCTGTATTGGCTTGGCTGCAGAAAATGATAGCCACCTGAAAGGAGAGCAGTCATGGCTTGCCAGCCCCTCTGAAGCAACAGTCAACAAACAGCATCATCATGTTGAGGTAGATGCCAACCTGTTGCTTGCCATACTTCAGGACAGGTGCTTTCCTTGTCTCCACTTGCTTTTCTGTGGTGGTAGTAGGGGGTGGTTGGCTTGAAATGGTTTATGTATTCTTGTTATGAGCAGGGTTTATTCACTTCAACATGTCAACACAGACTAGCATGTTTAAGAGGATTACTAGACTGCACTGGTAATCCATCTCTGGTGGTTAGCACTCTGTTCTTTTTTGTTGGTGTAATAGGTGCTGGTACCTACAAAACAATTTTTTCCTGCTATCATGTGTTCCATGTGTGCAGACTTGCTCACTAGTATGTGCGTAATGTTCTCTAGCTGCTAGATACCAATTTCCTTTTCTTCAGGGCTTTAGTGTTATTGTTGTTTGTGTTTTTTCCATTTCTGATTCATAAAATTAAAGATGCATATATAGAGGCATTTTTTCATGACCCAGGATCTTCTGCAGGAGTCCATCTGCATCCTGCAGGATCTCTTCAGACCATCTGCCCAGGATTCCAGCAAACCTCTCTGCTCTTTTGTCCTTAGTGGATCACTCCCCACAGGGCGACATTCAGTTGCCTGCTTGCGTGAGACTCAGTGTTGCCTGGGCCCCTGGGCATAACATTCTTCCTGAGTGCAGCCTTACCTGCAGTATTCCTCTAACAGGTTGACTGTCCTTTGTTGTCAGTTCTGTGCTGCCAGAGAGTATAACAGTTTGGGAGGTGACGTGTTAGATATTGGGGTTGCATTAGAAGTTGGCTGTATAGGGATATGTTATCATTCTGGTAAGTATTTTATTATTATTATTTAATTTTATTTATTATAGCTTTTTACTGCAGAAGGTGAAAAGAGGGGAAATGTGGTGATATGTATTTATCTACACAAAATGAACAGATTCTTAGTTAAGTGTTATCAAGGAATGTTCTTCCGTAGCCCTTAAAGTATCACTTGCCTTCTTTCTGTTCCACAGTATCCCTTCAGAGATGAGTACAATAATCTTGTATTGTAGGGCTGCGTGCTTCTCTTGGCTGTTGTACTGGGTCCTGACTTCCATTCTCAAGTGGTGTGGGAAAAAAGAATTAACATTGGATTTCAGTTTTGCCATTGTCACATTGCTGTGGAATTCACTGCACTCACACTTGGAAGTCTTCTAAGAATCAACCAGCTGAATCAAGAACACAATCTAAAATAGTTTTTAATAAGTTTTTCAAATTGAAGTCTAGTACATTATTTTCCATAAATTATTTTCCTTCTATGTAACCATCTTAGTACTTACCTTCCTGGGTGGTCATGTTATCCCTCTGAAATTTGCTGCAGTAGAAGTAGATGAAGCCTGAATGATATTTCTTACCCAGCACTTTTTAAATATGATTTTCCCCAAACATTAATGTTTTCACAATGCTTTCATTTTGCATTAAAAATAATGTAAACTATTAAATAATTAGATCTTACCTTCTTTGGGAGAACTTAAACGTGCATTTCATCTATGCAGTTTCAAGTATTATCAGCACTATATTCATTCATGTTCGCAGGGAACACGTAAATGTGGGCAGACTTGCTTTTTTAAAACTAGGTACAGCCCGAGAATGAAAGCATGACACTAATTAGCTTTGCACATCCAAAGGGAAGATGTGGTCTATATGTCACGTGCTCTGAAGCGGTCGCAGTGCAGTTGACTTAGGCTGCAGTTTGGTAGCTGGAGGAGCCAGGCTCACAGCCAACTGCTGCTGAAGGAGGGAAGTTTCCTTCCTTACTTTGTTCACCCAATGCTTTGTGAGGTCAGCTCTGCTCAGTAATCTATGATATAGCTGGGGCAAATGGGTTTACTGTTCTGTTGAGTTTCAAGTTGCCCTGTTTCACAAAGTGGTGTAATAAAGACCACTAACACAAAGGAAGGGGGTGCATGTCCAGCTGCAAGAACTGTGGGAGGCAGGAACAAGGGACCTTTGACTGTATTGCAGACGGGTACGTTGGCTCACTTGGTCACTGTAAACCTCTGTGTAAGTGAAATCTCACAACAGAATTGGAGAGCTTAAAAATTTTTAAGATTAATACAATAACAGAGTATAAGGGGGGGGGAATCCCGATTCCTCCGTTGCTTCTCAGACTACACAAATCTTGAGCTCCATATACCACAATTTGTAGAGCAAGCTAAGAGTGTAGATGGTCAAGAGGTAAATAACTAGTCCTGGCTCTGGGGATGATAAATGATTGTGGTTATTACTACTCAAATTTAATAATTATGTATAGATTGATTTCTGAACAGCTTACCCAATACACAGATTTTAGGCTGTGCAAAGTGTTGGATATAGTATATTGTATAATATGGTGTATGAGGTATAGTCCCTTCTTTTTGTCTGTTTCACAGTTGTTTTTTGAAAAGCCTAAGAAGTCTAAACTTCAGCTATTTTGAGTATATGTTTATGACTTGCTGATTATTTGTCCCTGTGCTTTGTCTAAAATCTGATGGGGGAAACCCTGCTTTTAGTTATTTTACAACTTTGTTGACAGTTTGTGCTATAACAGCTATGATATGATTGGGTTTGTGCCAAGTTGGGAAGTTCTGAGTGGAAATTTGTAGCCTTCTGTTTATAAACTCCTGGATTTCTCCCTAACACACATGCTACTCTTCTATGGGAAGAAGGATTTTTCTGTGATTCATAAAAAATTGCAAGCTTTGCTTTGAAGGCCGCGGTCATTGCTGGATGAAATATTGGGAGTCAAAAGAAAAAAAAAATCAGGGATCTCAGAAGATTGAACCCTAGTATGAATGGAGGACTCTTCAGCTGAGACTGTAGCACAACACACAGAAACAGATTCCCCTCACCCTTATATTCCCTGTGTTCAGTCCCTGATTAAATCCATTCCTAGATGCTAGAAAAAAGAAAACAGAGACCTTTCAAAACTGAAAGCGAGAATTGCCAATTCCTTGCATTTCTTTAGCGATGGACAATTTACCCTAATACATCTGTCCTTATTTTTTCTTTAGCTCTCCAAATCTGTCGTATCCTTTAAGATGCTGTATGTTAACAATGCAGAACTGAAGAAAGGCAGTGGGGATTTTCTCTGCTCTGTTTTTCAGGGAAGATCATACTAAGCCTTATTTTGGTTATGAAGCCAACCTCTTAGTGAAATATGCTATTTAATTGTCATTATGTTTAGTATATAAATGGACTGTTTTTATTGGACAATGCATATGTATAAACACATAAAATTATATGCCCAGCCCCACGCATATTTCATCTGGGAGATTCCCATGCCTGCAACTTACTGAGAGGAGACTGATTCTTTACTTCTCCAGAGTAGCTTTCCAAGTTTCCAGTGATCCAAGTATCTAAATGGCTTTATGGAGAATTTAAAAAAGAGTATGTGATCTCAGTCCCATTTGGTGTGCACAGGTATCCACATCGGAACAAACATGGATGTCTGCAGTAGTTGTTTCCAAACCTCATCTGAAATTGAATAAATGGATTTGATTTTTTTTTTCCCCACAGTCAGAAAGGAAAGCACTATGAAAATGACACATTTAATAATACAAAGGGTGTCATGTCTGGGGTTTTTAATGTGCTCTTCAGTTTGTGGAAGGACGTTTCATAGATAGTCTTCAAATACTTAGATAAAAGTAAATTCCATTCAGCATGCAGTATTTCTCATGAGAAAGCGTGCTGTCTCTTCCCTCTCCTGACAGGTCCCCCTGGAAATTTCAGTAGGAAGCGAGGTTAAAAATCTTGCAAACATGTGGAAAAAACCATGCTTGGTACTTTGTAAGGAATTAATAGCTCTTGATTTTTCAAAATATAAAACATGTTTTGCTTCTCGGCAAAATCCTGTAGTGTCTGTTTGGAAAAAGCAATTGTGTTTCTAAAATGACGTCTCCTAAATTGAATATTCCATTTATCCTTTTTCACCACTCTTGGTATTTCTGGGTGGTTTTTTTGTTGTTGTTATTCTAACAAATGGTTCTTATTTGGTGTATTTTCTTAAGAATTAGGAAGAAGAGAGTTGAATGCTGAACTGGAAGTTGAAATCTGGGGTTGCTGGGTTTATTACAGATGCCTACACAGTGACAACCCCTGGCGTGCGTGTGCGTGAGTGTGTGTGTGTGCGTGCGCGTTTTTAAATAAAAAGGAAAGCAGAGGTTTGCTCATTTGTTTGCCTATTGTGAAGCTGTCCTGCACCTTTCTACTCCTTTGTACTGGGGTGAAGGCTGCTGAATGGAGGCCTTGTGCCATTTGTTGATTTTAAACCTCACTGTTAATCCACAGGAACCTGCTGGTGTGCACAGCAGGAGAACTGTGTGACAAGTGGAAATCTGGGCGGGGGGGAGTGCGGGGGGTCACAGGGGATAATAATCATTCAGCCATCAGCCTTTGTCACCCTTAAGCCTAATTGTTACCCTCTGCTGGTAACCACATTGAAGTGCTGGCCTTTTAAGTGTTTCTTGATTTTACTTGGCACAGGCTTAGGGATAGGATCGTTTATTGCTGGGTTTACATCATATCAGGTTTGCTGGGGTTTGTTTTATTAGCCCCGTTGAATTTTCTGCATCCCTTAAGACAATACGGGAGAGTCCAGAGTGGTGGAAGGGGCTGAATGGAAGCACTAAGTTTTTTAACAAATTTTCCTCTGTTAGGAGCTGAGCTAAAAACAGAGACAGAAAGCTTTCCTGCTCTGCAAGCCAGCTGCCTCGCAGTCTGTCCGTGAGCAGTTAACTGTTGATACAGACGCTCGGGTGTCTGAACAGCTCTTTACAAGGAGCAACAGAAAGGTGGTGTTCGGGTGGCCTTGGGTGGGGCAGAGGACAGCTTTTCCTGCCCCTTTGCACCAGAAAGGTGTGCATGCTTTCAGGTACTTGTCACTGAAGGTGTGAGGGTGGCTGAAGCAAATTGAACTTGTGGTAAACTCGGAGGGGGAGAAAAATAATTAAATCATTTAAAAACAGCAAAGAAAAACTTTTATGGTGAGATATCTTTTCTAGCAGTTGGGAACTGGTTCTTCAGCTTTGCCTGCCAGTTACACGTGCTGAAGTTGGTACTGTGCTTTCTGTTGTTTTCCTTTAAGAAGCTAATATAGAAGTTCCTATAGGAGCTAAAATGAAACTTGAATCTAAGGCTTTGCAATGGGCAAGTATCTATATGCGTCAAGTAAGCTTGTGTTGCGGGATGGGGGATGGCGCAGGGAAGGTCATTTCTTTGCTCCTCCTATCCCTGTATGGTAGGTGTTGTGTTAGGCTGTTAATAAGACTACTTGGGCTTGTATAGGGAGGAGAGTTTCCATGGTGTTGGTACAGACTTTGGAGCTACTCTTGATCAAATTCTTCTTCTAACCCATTGGATGCAATGTGCTTCCAGCAAATGCAGTGACTATATTGCATGATACAACCTGATAGCCAGCGTTTGAAAGTTGTGCCAGTAGCAGTGATGGTAAATCCAGGGCTGTTGCAGGAGTCTAATTACATAGCATGACTATAATCTTATTTTCAAGTCCCAGTTTTCCACCTGGCTCAGTGCTTCATCACAATGTTTGAGAATGCATCTCAGAGTCAGATGAGTGTTTGACCACTTTGTGCTTGCTACTCTTTTACAGTAAAAGGGGGTCCTTTATTTATCAGGTTTGTTGTGTTTTTTCCCCCCATGTTCCAGTGGTATGATTCCTTGCTGCTTCTTTATATGTTGCTCTGCTCCCTGGATTTCTTATTAACAGTGCAGGTCATAGTGGTACCTGTGTGGGCTTGATAACCACTATTAAGAGTGTTTAACTATTAAAAGCTTCTCATCAAAAAAACCCATCATCTCTCAGCTGTTAGTTTTTCACCCATCTGTGGTGCAGATTTAATTGTAATTACTGAGTCAGTTTAATAATTTTGTTACAACTGTTGTTGCAGGACATGTCTCAGGAAGGCTATGGAACCAGATCTCAACCTCCTATGGCCCCAGGAAAGCCTAACCATGAAGACTTGAATCTAATCCAGCAAGAAAGACCATCAAGCTTACCAGTAAGAAACTAATGGGGTTTTTTTCAGTATTTTAAAATTAAAGTACTGCATGTAGCATTTCACTGTGTCTAGGATGAGCAGATGAGAAATATTGAAAGACTAATAAACAAGGTTGATCACAAACTGCTTTTAAGAATACGATGAGAACAGCTTGCATGTAAGTGGACTTTGCTTAGGCTTGTTCTGATCCAAAATAGCACCCTTTATGTACATGCATGTTTTGTGCTTGTGCACATGTGTGTTTGTGTAGAGGAAATGGACGGACTTTCAGGCTTTAGGAATTTCATACTTGCACAAAAAAATCTGGTGAGGAAGAGGCTTTCTTCTGTGCCCTTTTCAAAGGGTTTCAGTAGATTTTGGTTTAGAATACTGTCACCAGGAGTTACTTGCTCCAAAGCCTGAGCATTAGTGATGACTTTGACATGTGAATTCTGATACTGTCTATTACTACAGAAGTGGGAATGATAGTGATACTTGGTCTGGGTTGATCTTCTGTTTAGGAGATTATTTTGGACTAACATTATTTTTTCTGATCTCTGTGTGATCTGCTTTGGGGGGAGGACAGCACAGATTGATAGAATTTGCAAAGATACTGCAGTTATGTGCATTTTTTAAGTTCTTATTTCGCTATAATCAACAAAGTACTCCTTCTCCTTGTCTATGGGTGCCTCTCATGGTTTGGGGATTTTCTTGCTTGTCAGTAGTAAAACAACATGAATTTAAACCAACTAGAATATGTTCATCTTAAATGATGGGAACTTTTTATAAACTATGTGACCTTCAGCTTGGAATAATGTATCATAAACATCTAGGGTATTTCCTGCAGTTCACTGGGTATGTATTAATTTGCAGTTAGTAGAGGAATCTCTCTGAAGAGTTCACTGTAGCAAGACACCAAATGTAGTTGTGGAATCTGGTAGTATGTCGTATATTTTACCTCTGGAACATGGCACTGTTGTCACACCTTAAAAATAGAGCAGTAAACATCTTTTTAGCATTTTATAGTTACACCTTTGGCACCTGAGTCCACGTGCCGCAGATTCCTTACATGATGTTCGAGACATGTATGTCTTGGGAAAAACTATGGAAACTGGTGTTAGAAGAGATAACCATTTGCTTTGAATCTAGTATTAGTTTGACAGTTTTTCAGGAAACCTTTCTTAAAAAGACTAATTTGTCTGAATAGGTCTGAAAAATTAATGGTGGTATTTAACCTTAAAAATAGTAGCTGCTGTGGACTTTGAACTGTTTTGGCAAAAACTACCTACTTTAAAAAGCAGTAATATTAAAAGGGACTTTTCACCTCCCAGATTTTCATGAACAGAGTTTATTAGGATAGGAAGAAGTAAAGTTATTTATCAGCTAATGTTGTACTAATTTGCCTGTGATTTTTCTTAAGCAGTTGTCCTACTTTTAAGCTATGTTCTGTCCTACCTCCATTGTCATGATATCCAAGAGGAGTATTGGGTATTATCTGTGTCCCTGAGTGTTTGGTATATTTAGTAGCTCATTATTGTTCTAGGTATGAGTAAGCTGGTAGTATTAACAGTGAATGTTAACCATTTGGACCACATAGCTTAAACTCTTTATTTTTACCGAGACACTTCATTACTGATAAGCTTTAATATATAACCAGAGAGAACGCCATATACTTAAAAACCCTGCTGTTTGGATATGGAGGGTTTGTTGGTTTTGTTATTGGTGTTTTGTTTGTTTTTGTGGTGTGTGGGTTTTGTTTTGTTTGGTTGTGAGGTTTTTTTTGTGGGTTTTTTTTGTCGTTTTTTTGTGTGGTTTCTTTGTTTTTGTTTCACAAATATAGAAACAACTGCCACCCTTATGTGGTGACAAGGCTTCTTTTGGTAGTGTGACCAAACCTCTCCATCTTACATCCAAGGAAAATGCCTTAGAAATTAGGCAGAATCCATACATTCAAACTATGATGCACATGATGAATGCTTTAATATAACTGTGTTTGGGATAAGAATGTCTTGACCATATGAACATGGTGTTTTTTCCCTGGAGCAAGAAAGTTCTGTATTGTTTTGGACTGCTTATGAAACCCCATGATCAGTATCCCATGTTTAGTATTCCGAGTTAGTGTTATTTTTGGATACTAAGTATGGCTTCTTAAGCTTGGTTTCGAGATAATGCTCTTCTTCAGGGTATTAGTAAGTTGTCTTTGTACAGTGAAGCTTGAAATGGTAGCAGTGGTGTTACACTATTAATAAAGTTTGGTTATGTTCTGTTTCATGGTATTCCAGTATTTATACAATTTGCCCGTTAACTTTTTATTTCTTAAGGGCATTGAGTAAAATAACAGCAGCTACATAGCAAGCTTATACAAGTGTCTAAAAACAACAAAAGAGATGTAACTCTAAATGGTGAATAGTGCTTTCTGATGTGGCTTTGAAAAAAGAGTTTCCCTTTGATGGATTTGAAGAGGAACTGTCCACTTTCTGTGGCTCTGAATGCTGGCTTGTGTCATCCTTTGGAGGGGTTTTTTCAGCAGGTTTGTGTCGCAGTAAGAGCAGCTAAACAGCTCAATAGTTGTTCCGTTTCCTTCACACAGTATATATAAAAGTCCTGGCTTGAATGTTCCCATAAAGTTCAAAGTGGACAAATTTGTTATGTGGGTTGGTAACAAATGCCTACAAACAAAATATGGCTTTGTTAGCTACTTCTAATGGCCTGTCAGATTCTATACAATGCTTGTTTTCCTTCTTCTAACTGCTCTGATATCTGGAGGGTTTGACCCATGGGTCTCTGACTGTGTGGAGTCACTGAGAGCCCAAATGAAAAGTTGCACATAATAGTGCTCTGAGCACTTCTCTTGGGGTCACAATTAGAAGGAAATCTCAAGCTTTTGAGAAAACATGGGAGTTAGGTACTCTGTGAAGGAAAGGAAGTCCTAAACAGAAACTCTTCTCCGTTAGAGTGGAGGAGTAAAGGGGGAGAGGCCTGAATGAAATTGTCTGGAGAACAGCTACTACAGAATATATTTATGGAGACTTAAGGGAGAGCAGCAAAATACACATTTCTGCTGTTGTGAGAAAGCTACAGCAGACTTACAGGAAAAAGCTTCCAAATGATGTATCTGCAAATTTGTTGTTGCAGTAAAGGAGCTTGTGTCAGCAGTAGGCTGTGTGTGTCTGTGAAGACTAATCCTTTATTTTGTCTTTAATGAGTAATTTTGTAAATATTCACATTGGACTGTGTTGATAGAATGAAGAGCAGAAAACATAATTATTTTTTTTTTCCTTGGCATGAGTATGGAAGTAATTTCAGACAGACATTGGTGGTTTTGCTATTACTTTGCTTTGTTTTAGTAAGGTCCTTTTTTTTCCCCAGCATCAGGTGTGCTTGTTTGAGGTGTGAGGTCAAAGGCCTACCCAAGGTTGCAATGCTTTTGAAACACAGGTTTCTGCTTATTTTTTTCTTGCTGCAACCTACAGGTAAAGTGGCTGCTTGAGCTGTTGCAAGCCAGGGTGGTTACAGTCCTACCATGTGCCCACAGTGTGCCAGTTGTGCCATCCCATCTCCTCCCCTGGGACCAGCTAGTGTATTTGATTTGAGGAGTTGAACTCTCTGATTAATAATCACTATTTCTAGGTTAGTTTTTGACTTAATCTGAATCTTAATTTAAGCCACGTCTTAATAGACAAGGAAAACAGTTTCCAGCATTATTTGAGAGGCTGTTGTTGAGACTTAAGTTAGTAGGAGATAGCTGTTCTATCCTCAGATGTTAAAATACTGCGATGAGGGACTCTGGTGACATTTCTACAGAGCTTAGTCCAGTAAGTCCTGATGATGATCAAAGTTGTGGGTGGTACCATAATGTAAAAATTACCAGTGCAGCCCCACTGATAAGGTTGTAACAGTACTAGAGGAGAGATTGCAAACTTTTTTCTTTTTTTTTAATCCTTGTTGGATTTAAATTTGAAAGCTTGATCTAAATTTAAGAGATATTTTATAAATCCAGAATATTGCTTCTGATTTGAAAAAGGAGGAGGGGAAAAAAATAATCTGTAAATGGATTCTTGATAGTTCTTAGGAGGCAAATGCAGGTGCCGGCTGATAGATGCATATGTAGTACGATAGCTATTTGGTCCTGTAGTTATTTGTTTCTGTTCTTGTCTCCATCTGAAAATAACTGTTTGGGACTATGTTAAACCATGAGCAAGAAGGAAATGTAAGTAATACTTGTGAATTAAATTTTCCGTTGTTTTTACACCCAGTAGGGTAAGACTGGTGTGCCTCTTTCCCACTTTCCTTTCTTTTTTTCTACAATGTTGTAAAATAACTGAATGATCTTGTTTTCCTTTGTTTGGGTCAAGAAATTTTAGCTGAAAATTGTTACTCTGTGAAAGAAGATTATTGACTCAACAAGCCTTCAATTTTCAGTGAATAACACTCCCACCCTCTAGCTTCAGGAACATGTGGTGCATGCATTCTATTTTAAAGTACAGACTGTAATTTAAAACTGAGGCAGTTTGATGCCCCACTGAACTTTGTTTAAGCCTGGAATAAAAGAAAAAAGCTTCAAGTTGCAAAGAAGTGACTAAGCTTTCTGAAAGGCTTTTCTTAGCCATTATGCACAGTGTTGGAAAAACTTGCTATTTTTTCTAAGTCATTTTAATTCTAGATCAAGTGCTGTTGCCAGTTGTTTTTTGTCTTCTTGCTGTTCTATGTAATAAACCTGGTTAGAAACAGTTTCATACAACAGGAGTAGAGATATCAAGTGTATGTATTTTACTGTGTTTCTGGGGTGGAAAACATGCTCTGGTGCTGGTGTGCATACAGATTATGTACATGGCCTCTTGTGTTCTGGTGTTGGGCAGAATAGGTGGTCAGATCAAGTGTGTGCCACTGACATTGGTGATGTTGCCAGGGGGATGAACTTACACTTCATGTATGTTATTGAAAATCTTAGCCCGTGTTTTACATTTGCCTTTGATGAAGCCAGGTTCTCATTTAGCGATCAAAATGATTCATTGTTTGAGTGTCAACTTATACATTCAGTTTAAGTCTCATTTTTGGGGAACAGTACAATTAAAATAGTGCAGAGTGTCCCTGGGAATATAGTGCTTATACAGGGTTAAACTGAAGCACTGAAAGCAAAATCATTGTTTCTTGACTTGTTTGTTTTTCTTAAAATTTAAATTTGTATCATGAAGAGAAGGTCCTGTTGTTTTTCATTTGTGTATGGTGCTTTACAGGATTACTTGGTTTTGCTTGGTAGATTGATCATACTTATTTTAAAAACAGTGTTCAGGTGTTATTGAAGTATAAAAACTAATTTCGCTAAGTACTGTAAAAGATACTATGCTATTCCATCACCTTTTCAATTTTTAAAATACTTTACTTTTACAATGTTTACACTACCTCTGTAAGGACAGAATTACTAATTTAGGAGCTAAGAAAATTTACAAATAGAAAAAAAATTTTTTTTTTTGGTCTGACCTCTAGATGAAACTTATGTGGGAAAACTGCTAAGGGATTATAGGTCCCAGTAGTGGTTAAGGTTGCAAAAATTCATATTTAAATAGGCCAGTGTTGTCTTAAGTGGAATATTAAGGTATTAATCGCTTTCTTCTGCAGTGGTTTTTTGAAAGCATGAGGAGTTGTGTCAACGTGCTTTATATCTCCAAATAGCCAGGACAGTATTGGTGTTAATTCAGGAATGAATGAAACTATATTTACTTTGGGTGGTTTAAAGTTTTTTTGTCATGTCATTCCCCCCCCCCCCCCCCCCCCTTCCCCCCCCCCCCCCCCCCCCCCCCCCCCGCCG
>JANIJG010009409.1:11684-25306 GCA_024611175.1 Megaceryle torquata | reverse complement strand
CCGTCGTTACTAGGGAAACCCGTTGCTAGGTAACAGCGCCAGAAGGAGGTGGAACCTGCGCCACCGCGCTTCCGCCTCCCTGCGGCGGAAGGCAGCTCTCGGCAGGCTCCCGGGCCAGGCGGGGCAGCGCAGGCGCACTTGGCGGAGGCGAAGCCGCCGGGGCCGCGGCTCACCAGGGAGCGCCGGACGGTCGGACTGCGCGTGCGTGGCGTCCGTGGGCGGGGCCGCGAGGGGGCGGGGCGGGCGGGCCGGTGGCTGCGCGTGCGCGTGGGAGGGGTGTGTCTGAGGCTGGGAACGCGTGGGGCGCGCGCGGTACCTGTGGCAGCTGTCCCCGCCCCCGCCGGTACGTGGGCGCGCGCCACGCTGAGGGTGCCTGAGGGTGGTGAGGGGGGGGCAGGGGCTTGGGCTTGGGCTTCGCGGCCGCTCCCGAGGGAAGGTGGGAGCTCGGGGCCGCGCCGGCTGGTGGCCCGGGCGCGACTGAGCCGGCTCTGTGGTGTCGCGTTGACCCGGACCCCGCCTTCCACCCCGCGCTGACAACACCTTCGGGTCGTCGGAACGGTGAGGCGGGAGAGGGGTGTTGAGGCCGAAGCCTTCGCAGGTTCTTGGTCAGTGGAAGGAGAAGGTTGAAGTTGAGTGGTTTACTTTGGGATTTATGTATTTTTTTTACTCTGCATAAACCCCCTGAGAAAAGTCAAATGGAAGTTGCTCTATGTTAACAATTTTGAAATACGACAGTTATCAATCTTGACCTACTTAGAGGTCTTTGGCAGTGGCAAACAGCAACTGACATGTTTGGTAGCTGAATTTTAGCCATATGTTGTTGCAAACTTTGTGTCTGTATCCATAACAAAGCCGAGTTTTCACTGGAACTCTTCATCATCATCACTCATCATCAGTGGTTGTTAAAATTGTAGATAATTGCTGATGATACGTAGGTGCTGTCAACATCCCGGTGAAGGGTCAAGGTGTATTGTCAAAACTTTAAAATTCCTTGGAGCTATGGGAGCTGCTTAAAAACCCCAACCAACCCACCCTTTGGCATGGGGTTTTATATCTAAATTTGGAAGGCTTCATGTTATAACTAGACTGGTAAACTCTACAAGCAGTAAAGTCTGTTTGACCAGCTTTTATGGCAAAGTTTTGCCAACTGAACAGAAAAATATTTCAAAGGAACAAGTTACATTTGATAGTTGGAAACTTCTGTGCACTTTATATGGGTGCAAAATTGGATTACACTGGAATAGGTTGAACTAAGTAGATGAATAAAGGAATTCCCTGCAGATTTTTGCACCAGATTACTATGTGGATTTCAAACAATACTGGTGGCCCAGACTCATAAAGCACCCTGCAGCTGTACAGTGCATACCGAGTGACTGCACCTCAAAGTAAATCTGCAGTGATAGGCGGGTCTCTGCTTGGCATGGTTTGTACTCCCTTAGTGCACACACAATGCTTGAAGTGCTTCTTATGCTTAAAAAATAAAATCACTAAAATATTTTCTCTAAATTTTGTTAATCTCAAATATAACTTATTTACGTACGGAAGTTTAATACCAGGATCTCTTTTTGGCCCTGTAGTGAATACATACATACAGAGCTAGAGTGCACTACTATTGCAGTACAGCTTTATTCTGTTACCACATATTAAAAATACTCTTTGCAGATTGTTTTTGATTTTTAAAAACTATTATAAAAGCTTATATTGCATCTACACAGGATGATTCCCTTTGCAAGGAATGAGAAAAAACTATACATTATGATATGCCCATCTCTGATCTTTGCCTTATAATTACATCACGCTCATCACAGCACTGGGTGCAAACACTGATGTACTGTTTGTAAGCTCATCTCGCCACGCAGAAGTGAGAAAATGCAAAGAGATAGATTATTAGAAGTACTTTGACTTTGTAACATGTGCAAGTAATTGGTAAAGAAAACAGAGTGTAAGAAAAAGATCGACGAACTCAATATTGTCTAGATTGTGGAGCACCTGGAAGTGAAGAATCTTTGGTTTTGCTCTTAGAAACTTGAGCTTCAGTGTCATTTTTTAAGTTCGTGACCTGTGTCTCTAGAGTAATTTGGTATCATAGAAGCATTAAATTTGGAAATGACCTTCAAGATCATCAGGTCCAACCATCTACTAAATATTATCAGGACCCAATCTGTTGGGGAACAGTGGGGTCTTTAGAGGACTGGTGTGACAACTGTAAACATAGATTAATCATGAATAGCTCTTTGGAAGATTCTTCAGTTCCCATTGGGTGCTCACCTGCCTTTTACTGCAATTCTAGGCCCCTTTCTGCTCTTCACAGTGATAAAAGGCTGTTGGACTGGAGAACATTTAGATGTTGAGCAAGCACCAAACTCGATTTTAACATCAAAAATTCCATTAACTTCCTAAAAGGAAGCTCAGCATTGCCTTTTTTTTTTTTTTTAAGCATTTTTAGTCATGAACAATGAAAAATTAACAATAACAAAGTGATACTTCTTGTGCCTCCCTTAAATGAAAAATTACTCAGTAGGGACTTTTTGTGTAAAGTGGTGCTTATTTCTTCCTCCCTGCCCCCCTCCAGTTTTATGGGGATTTTGAAAGTCCTTCCCCTTTTGCCTTAAACATCACACACAAACTGTGTCCTGCAGTTTGTGCTGAAACTGGTGTTGATTTCTTTCTCTATGCAAGGAAGATGTTTTGTCGGTGAGCCAACTCTCCTAGTGACTTTTTGGGGGGGGAGTGTGGGGAGTGTGGGAGGGTAGGTTGAATGTCTTCATGACATCTTTCTTTCTTTTGTACTTTACACAAACTACACTCAATACAATCCTGTTATAGGAGTTCTTCACAAATCACTTGCTTGGTTTGCCATCCCTTCAGAAGACAACTGGATGCAAATCTTCCAGCCTTGCTGTTGCACAAGTCTGTGAGTTTTCTGTGTATTTAAATGGGTCTTGCATTTGTTATTTTTAGAAAGAAAGAAAAAAGAAATCGAAGGTATCTTGGGAGGTGAGAATAATGCATATTTTGTTAACATTTTGATTAATTTAGTTAATCTTCATTATTTGTAAATTCATACTCAAAAGTAAGTCTACTAGAGGAAAAACTAATTGGTTCTGAATTCCTATAAACAATATGTTTTTCAAGTAGTGTTGCAGTCTTAGTTTGGGATGTCTTTGTTTACCCTGAGGACAGACTGTTTGAAGCTGGATTTGTCCAACTGGAAGTTGATGGGTGGAAGTGAGCTGGAACTATGCAGGATAAGGAAATGAGCCTTATTCTGAGAAATACCTCTCTGGGATTGATGAATTCATAACTGAATTTATGTTTGAATTCTTGTTATTCTGAATTTCATACCCTTTATGTTTTTTTTTTCCTAGGTGTTTGCTGAATGACTGATTACTGTTTGTGGGTTTTTTTTCTTTTTGAAGCAGTTAAGTGGATTGTCAAGTTGGCTTGAAAACAAACAAAACAACCCAGCAGAAGATGTTTCAGATTGTCCAGTATCGGCCTTTAAGACTAATAACCCAAAAAAGTCTTTCTTGCAGGTGTTTAAAATTGATGCTTTCAAGACCCATTGCATTTGCACAGATATGGAAATCATGGTTTTCAAGTTCTGTTGGAAACAAAAACATTATCCTGATGGGCCCTCCGGGAGCTGGGAAAACAACGATAGGGAGAATAGTAGGTCAGAAACTAGATTGCCCTGTCATAGACATAGATGACGATGTCCTTGAAACAACCTGGAATATGAGTGTGTCGGAAAAACTGCAGGATGTTGGTAATGAGCAGTTTTTAGAGGAGGAAGGAAAAGCACTGTTGAAGTTTTCAGCATCTGGAAGTGTAATTTCCCTTACTGGGTCCAATCCAATGCATGCTGCTGGCATGCAGCATATGAAGAAAAGTGGAATAGTTGTATATCTGGATGTGCCCACAACAGTCATTATGAGCAGGCTGAAATCAATGAAGGTGGATCGCATCGTGGGCCAGTCTCCCGGAATTTCTCTCAAGGACATACTGCAGTTTAGGAAGCAGTTCTACAAAAGGTGGTACGACATCCGTGTTCTTTGTGGAGGAGATGCAGCAGAGGTTGTAGCAGAAAAGGTACTTAATGCTGTGAAGAGATACCAGAGCACGGAATCGGAAACTTTCATTTCAACTAGGTCTGGGAGGTCTGAAAGAAGTATGGAAAAAGACTCTCACAAATATTTCAGTGACATTGTTACTGAGAGCTTAGCCCCTGATGGAGGACTCTTCGTTCCTGAGAGAGGACTTCCGAAATTCACTGCTGAAGAATGGCAAAGCCTAATAGAAGCAACTTACATTGAAAGAGCCCAGGTGATCCTAGAAAGATGTATACATCCTGCTGATATTCCTGCTTCTAAGCTGGCAGAAATTATTGGAATTGCTTATGGAGAAAACTTTACTTGTTCTAAAATTGCCCCAGTTAGGCATCTGGCAGGCAATCAGTTTCTCCTTGAGTTATTTCATGGGCCAACAGCATCATTTAAAGATTTTGCATTACAGATGGTACCACATATATTTGCATACTGCATTCCCAGAAGCTGCAATTACTTGGTTCTGGTAGCTACTTCTGGTGACACCGGGAGTGCTGTCCTAGATGGCTTTAGTCGTCTCCATGACACTGACAAACAGAGAATTGCTGTGATTAATTTTTTTCCTGAGGATGGAGTAAGCCCAATTCAAAAATCACAGATGATTGGCTGTCAGAAAGAAAATGCCTGGTCAGTAGGCGTCAAATCTGATTTTGATTTTTGCCAGACAGCTATAAAGCAAATCTTTACCAATTCTGATTATACTGGCTTTCTTACAGTAGAATATGGAACTGCTTTAGCTGCAGCAAACTCCATAAACTGGGCACGACTGCTTCCTCAGATGGTTTATCATGCTTCTGCCTACCTTGATCTCGTTCATCAAGATATTATTCCTTTTGGAAACCCTGTAGATGTTTGTATTCCTACAGGAAACTTTGGCAACATATTAGCCGCTTTGTACGCTAAAATGATGGGAATTCCGATTAGAAAATGTATTTGTGCATCCAATGAAAACAATGTTTTGACTGACTTCATAAGAACAGGTGTTTATGATTTGAGGGGAAGAAAATTAATTCGCACTTTTTCACCAGCGGTAGATATTTTGAAGTCCTCCAATCTTGAGCGATACTTGCACCTGATTGCTAATGAGGATGGACAACTGGTGACACAATTGTATAACCAGCTGGAAAATCAGGGCCACTTCCAGCTACGGAAAGATCTACTTGAAAAGCTTCAGCAGGACTTGGTGGCTGGCTGGTGCTCTGAGGAGGACTGTCTAGCTGCCATTCACTCTGTATACAGTACTACAGGATATATTTTGGATACACACACAGCTGTTGCTAAAGTAGTTGCAGATCGATTACAAGATAGAACTTGCCCAGTTATTATTTCATCTACAGCTCATTATTCTAAGTTTGCACCTGCTATCTTGAGAGCCTTGAGGATTGCAGAAATAAACCAGAATCCATTAAGTCAGCTTCACTTGCTGAGTTCTTACAGTCCTTTGCCTCCAGTCCACTGGGGCCTATTAGAGACCCTGAAAAATAGGGGGAATGAGGATCACCAGGTCTGTGCTGCTGATATGAGTATGCTGATGTCCCATATAGAAACCTTAATTCAGAATCATTTTATGAAAGTTTTCTGAAAAACTGATCAGATGGCCACTGTGTCAATTGTGATACCTTAGTAACGAGCTGCATGTTTTAATAAAGTCATGATTCATCTGGCCTGTGTCCAGTCCACAGCGTAATGTCCACAGTTTTATACTCACTCCGTTGTCAAGTTTTCAGCAGTATTTGTAAGTAATGCGTATGAGATTTCTAGTAGTGGTGAAAGGTTGTGAATTGAGAGTATAAAAGACAGGAATTTTAAAAAGACTACTTTTTTGCAGGTTATGTGCAGTAGAGAGAGGAGTACTGCCAGCTTTCTTTGGCAGTGCTGTCTTCTTCAAGAGCCTGAAGCGTTCTCCTTGGAAGGAGGAAGATAATGAAGTCTGACCTTTCTGAAACTAACAGCTCTCGTTGTGTTGCAAGAATGATGCGATCATTTGGTCAGTGTGTGATGAGTTAAACTTTAACTCACTTCACATAGGGCACCAAAACATAATAAGACATTGTGATGATGTTTGTATGTTACTAACGAGGGTTGATTTCCCTACAAAGATTGAAGCTTACTTCTATTGTTTGTCTCTGAATCATTCAATTTGGTAGTATGTTACCTTTTTCTATAATGTTTTCTACATATTGTGAGGCCAACGTTTATGCAAAAAAATCTGTTCATCTTTTTCATGCTTGCTTTCCTCCCAGATATTTTCCCGTGTAAAATAGAACCCTTCTTTCGATATTTTTAATATTTTTTTGAGATTTGATTCTTCCTCTAGTGTGTTCTAGTCTCTTTTATATTTTTTTTCTATTTGAACTTTCAACTTGAGAATCCTTTTTTAATGCTCTACAAGAATTTGCTAGTAGTAGCAGCAGTCTCCTTAAATAAGAAACAGACTTCACTGTTTATTTATGTTTATTTCTTGTGTTCTAAGTCTTTAGAAGTTTTATCTTTGAGGTCATATAGCTTTTTTTTTCTAATCACTTCCTGTTTTATATTTTTCTTAAATTAATTTCCTTGACTACTCTGTTCTGCTCTACTCTGTTCTGCTCTACTCTGTTCTGCTCTACTCTGTTCTGCTCTACTCTGTTTTTCCTTTGCATAAATTATTAGAAAGAAGCTTCCCAAAGTGCTTGGCATCTGATCAAGGAAAGTGAAGGATGAATTCCAGTGTCTGGCAAGTGTTGATAGTATCAGAGATATTCATTGTATAACCTAAAAGAGACTTGTGTTAGTGGTCTGGTTTTGCTAATGACAGGCTCTTTATTGGTTTTTTTTTCATCAGAAAGAGAGCACGTTGCCCTAGGAGTTCATGTGGTTAGGGACAAATGTATTCTGCTAACTGTAGATTACATTTTGTAAGGGCATAAAATGTAAGTGCATTTCACATTAAGAGAAATGGTAAAATGGTGTATTGTCAGATTTTCAACGGCATGCAGTTACAGGTAAAGGGCTAAGAGTTGTCAGATGTGTAGATGGATAGCTATAGGAGGTTGTCTTTCCCACCAAGATTCAAATAGGGAAAGTCTTGGCAAGAGAGGTAGTAATTGATAACGTTTTTTGCCTCTTTGGGAGACAGTGTCTCCTAGCTGTCAGGACTCATCTGGGATTTGAACTGTTGCCCTATCCACCAGCTTCCTCTGCATGTCTGCTTGTACTTTTGCTATATTAGAGGTAACAAAAGCACCATCAACAAATTAAAGCACCGACATTTCTTCAAGTGTAAGGTAAAAGACCCAAGCATGATGTGCGTTTGCCACAGTGAATACGTTATACAATAAAATTAAATGTAGCTGATAACAAAGGTGTGACACAATAGCTTTATAGCTTCTGCCATTCTTTGATGTCTTTTGAGGACCTTTCTAGTTCTTTACTCTGCTCAATACTTGTTCACTGTTTCTGCAGTAACTTTTGAAACTTCTTTTTTTCCACAGAATCATAGAACAGCTCAGGTTGAAAGGGATGTCAGAACATCATCTAGCCCAAGCTTTCATGGCAGGGGAGCCTAGAAGACATTCTGTAGCACCCCACCCAGTCATGTCTTAAAAATCTCCAGTTATGGAGACTCTACCACATCCCTGAGGAGGTCGTTCTGATGAGTGAGTTTTCTCACTGTGAAAAATTTCTTTCTTGTACTGAGATGAAACCTCTCCTTGTGCAGCTTGTACCCATTTCCCATTGTCATCTCCTGTGGCTCCTTACAAAGAAGGAGCCTCCATCCTCTTTCTAGCCAGGATTTAAGTCCTGGAAGACTGTGATAAGGTGCCCCCCTGAGCCTCCTCCAGGGTGAAAAGACCAAACTCATTCAGTCTGTCCTCACAGGGCAGAGGAATATTTCAGACACAACTCAAGAAAGACCATAAATATGTAATTTTTAAAAACAGTCCTGTAAGAAAAAGTTGCATAAGCATATTGCTGAAAAAGAAACATTGGTTTTGCAGGTGCACATTCACCTTGTATTTCTGTTTGTTTCAGTCTGATTGTCACAGTAGTTTCAAGTGGAAGAAAACATGTAATGCTTTCTCTGAATGTGCTCAGTACAAAACCAGCACCCTAAATCTTAAAAGAAAAACAAAACCCCAAGCAAACCCAACTGCCTGGACTGAATTACTGGAATGAAATTGGTTTCAGCATAAAGACTGTGGAAATCCTGAGTACCTGGTTCTATGGGGCTTAATACCATCTGACATCATAGAGCAATTTGTCACACCTTGTTACAATAATTTATAGAAATGTCTGCAAAGAAGAGCTTGATTTCATAGAAAGTACCTTAAAAGAGAAAAGCTGAGATTCTAAACAATATTAGACTAGAAGGCAATGTCCTACCTTGAGTTAGCTTATTATTAGATAAAACAGAACTAAACTAGCAGAGGATTTGGTTTGGCATGACTCAAGCAATCAATATTTCAAAGTTCATGGCAGTAACTCAAGCTTGGTTTGAAGGAGAAAGTATTAGTAAAATTTCTAGTTGCTATTTTCATATCACATGAGCCATTATTACAGTTGATAGGAGTTGATTAAGTAAAAAAACCAAGCAACTGTACCTAGTGAAGGGCTTGCAGTGTGGACTTAAGGCAGTGGTTAAAGAGCATGTGTACTACTGGTGCACTTCTCAGAGCGTCTAAAGGCTTTTACAAAAAATATTTGCTGGTTTTTAAAAACAATGAATTAAGTTTTTGACTTCCTTACAACTTCAGTGAACTATTTGGTGCACCACATCTGCTTGTGCATTCTAATCATGGGCACTCTATAATAAATGCTGCAGTAGTCTTGTGATCCTGGATGTAGAGTATTGGTGCCCAGGTGTTGTGGTAGCTGTGATGTCCAGCCTGCTGGCTTGTCTTGACCTGCTGGGCCTGGAGGAATGGAAGAGAAGAAACTTGAAGCATACTCGGTATAACTGCAGGGGCGTAGGATAGCGAGGGAAGCAATCCTTCTGCTTTCCCAGCCCAGCTTTTCTCAATGTCAGTCAGCAAAATACTGTGGGTCAGCAAACATTGTGCTACTGTTACTGCAGGGTTTTTTTTTTTCCTGCTGTCAGTATTATATTCAAAGGGCACTAATGATTAAGAGTGGACACAAGTGATTGGTTTTTTGTCTTTTGCAGACCTCGTGCACTCTGATAGGCAATATCTATTAAATTCTTAAGGCAAAAGTGATCTGCTAATGATACCCAAAAGCGAATGTACATTGCAATGGTTAGCAGGATTCTTTAAGCCACTTAGGTTTGGTGTAGACACAGTTTGCTCCTGTTTGTCTGCAGACACAAGATCGACGTCAAAATTAACGTAAGCCAGGTTTACAGAGTGGAGCATGCATCTCTACACATTCCCACTAGCTTTGTTGACCTGAAGTAATGGTATAGCTTTAGTTAAGCTATTACTCTTCTATATAGATAAAGCTTTGCTGAACACTGATACCACATGAATAACCTTAAGGACAGATGTAACAAATGTAAGGACACATGCAGTGTCTATAATTACACTATTTATTATAAGAATATTTATATGGAAAATACTTTGGTTTGCTTATGGGTTTACCAGCTGCTCATTACTTGCCTTTAGTCAAAGTCCTGCTTCTCAAGGGTGACAGAGCGATTTGAGGTAAAGGATGAATAAAGCACATAGGGATGACTTTGGAAGATAATTCCATTTTCTTAGAAACTTAACGATTTAGAAGGAATTCCTGTTTATGTTTTCAAGGTGATGGAATATTTTAGCAGATGGAACTCTGAAAAGATGTTTTCAAGAGGTCAGCTTTGCTCTTTGAGGATCCCAAGAACACACATTGTTACTGAGTATATCATGTTTGGCATGCCTGAAATACGCATTAGTTGTTTGTATCCATGGTATTTTTTTCCTAAATAAATACTATGGGATCCACTCTGTGCACTTCCTTTGCAAATGTTTGTAAATCCTTATCAATGTGATATAAAGAAAATCTGGTGAAATAAGTGGTTTCAGAATTTGATATTCTTAAATCTTGAAAGATGTGTTTTCACCTGTGTTTACTTGAAAGTTAGGTGTAGAGTAGATGATCTAATAATTCACTTTGCTGAGATTGACAGATGTTAGTGAGGTGATTTGCATCATCCTTAAAGGAAAGTATGTATAAAAAAAAATAAACCCCCATAGAAAATAGCACACGTCCGAACACTTCATGTTACCCCACAGGCTTGTCTGGTACTGCTTGGAAAGTCTGGTTTCTGAGGAATTAATGTGGAAAAAGAAACCTCTGACAGTTTAATCTTTCTTATTTGCACTTCCTACAGTGGAAGGATGAGCTGGTTTTCTCTCAATTGTTGCAGAGCAACTTTGGTTCACTTGGAATATGATTTCAGGATTGTGGGCTTAAAAATTACTGAGTTGAAATGGGAATAAGAAATTAGTAATTTCAGTGGGTTAACGTGAACAAGCAGTTAATTTTGAACATATATTAGCAGCCTGAAGAGGATTTAAAGGTTAGTGTGTTTTTTCACAGTAGTCATAAATGTGCTCGGCACATTTATCAGAACTGGGAAGCTGTTGCTTCAACAATTTTTCAGAATGCAGCAATCTAAAGGACATCAATCTTGGTAAAACTTTTGAAGGTAGCCCAGTGTGGAGATAGATCTAAGCTGTTTGTGGCTTTTATTTGAGAAGACTTTGTTCCCTGGTAACTGGTTTTAGATGGTCTCTGTGTCCTTTCTTGACAGCACAGGAAATACAGTGTTTAAGAGGAAAACTGTTCAGCAGATTTAAGAAAACACCTGACTGACTTGCTTATGTACAACATCTTATAAAATTTAACCGAGTGAAGTTACAGTGTTTTCCCTGTGCAAAACAGTTTTCATGAAAAGTGTTTCTCAAACTCACAAAATAAGTTACACAGCACAGGAACTGTTGCTCTAGCCTTTTATTTAGATATCACTGGTATTTGCAATACTCTTAGATTTTCAGATAGTATTTTAGATAAATTGTGTGTTTCTATAGCGGTAACTTATCACTCCCAGATTTAAAATTCATCATGACACTGAGTCCAAACCTGAAAGATCTCAAAATGTAAATCTGAAAGGACAGCTGTGACTAAACAAATTTGTTACGTGAGTTCACACAGGATTTATCTCTTAACCATGAGTTTGTTAAGAACACAGAAGGAAATAATATCAACATCTATATGATGTGCATGCTCAAGTGAACATGAATTTTCATCATGCCTTGTGGCCAAGAGGACCGGCGAGATACTCAAGATGAAAAATGGGGATACTGTCAGGGAAGTAATATTGCTGTCTCCATTTGACTGTGCTGTGATGACCATTCAGAGGAATGCTATGCCCAGTTTCAATAGTCACCATTTCCAGTAATGCTTGAAAACTGCACAGAAAAGAGTCATGAGAGCAAAGAAGCACTGGCACGAGAGTCTTAATAAGTAGAATCTACTTAGTTTAGTGAAAGGAGAGTTAGCCTAGAAGAACCATCTTTGGAGGAAAACTCTGATCATGAAATAAAGGTGTGTTCTATCTAGCAGAGAAAGAGTGATCTGGCAGTTCTTAGTAGAAGGTTACAAGAACTGATTACGAGAGGAAATGAAGGTACATAACAGAACGGTCTGGATGTGTAAGACGATTTCCTGAAAAGATGTGATTTGATAGAAAGGGGACTAATTCAGGCAAGTCAGATCCATGTTATGCAAGAGGTCAAACTAAGTGACAGCAGTCCTATTTGACTGCCTCAGGAGTAACTTTCATGCTAACAGAAGTATGAACGGCACTTCACAGAGGTTTGAGTGCTAGAGATTGCAAACTCATTTCAGTTCTGCTGCAGCATTATCAGTACAAGTTGTGCACTAAATAGGCTACTGGATGCGTTTAGCCTTGCTCTTTCTGTCTCTAGAGAATTGCAGATGGGCTCCTAATGCACACCCAGACTTGACTCCTGGCTATTAGGCTATGGCTCATTAGTTTTAAATTTCATTATACAATATGTGTTGTGGTGGTTTGGGTGATATCTACGTTCATTATGAAAATGAGGTGAACATACACAGGAGGGAAGTGCCTATGCAAATGTCAGCTGTATTGAATGTAGCCGATTATTATTTATTTTCCCAAGCTTTTAAAAGTTAGAGGTCTTTTACGGTCTATTAGATGCTTTTGGACCCCTTCTTTCCATTCTTGTTTACCTGGCATTTCTCTCTGCTGTTATGAGCAAGTGGCCATTTTGAATTCATTTTCAGCTCTTAGTAAGATCTGTGTAAGACAAATTCCCTTTTATAGTTAAACCCAACCTTTTATATACCAACCAAAGCTGCTCTGTAAAGGTTAGAGAAGGTAAAGCGTGCTCGTGGCGTTCTGCTCTAGAAATATATTTTCAGAAAAATGTGTTTTCTATACATTTTAGACTAATTCACTAAATTATATATAAATAGAGTCGGCATTTAGCGAACTTTTTTACAAGTACATGTGGCAATCTGCTTCTGTTTAAAATGCTAATAAATGCATCCATCTCCTAATGAAACTAGTGCCCCCTGCATAATTAATTAGCATTGTTTACACGTGAGGATGGGAAACCCATATTCATAGTCCTTTTCATCCAGAATGGTTAATAAAAAAACTACTATACAGTTCTGAAAGGTTGTACACGAATACCTCATTTCTGCAAAACCAGTGTTTCGCAAGTAAAAATGTAGTTAAAATTGCCTCTCCTCGTTCTTCTATGCAGCTTTTAGCCACAAGATGGCATTCCTAACAGAAGTCTGGTAGACGTGACCACTTCTTGCAGTTCTAAGGGCTCTAAATGAAAGGTTCTCCTAAGCATTTTGTATTTAAATTTTTATAAAATGAAATTTAAGTAAGAAAACTTAATAATAATTAGGTTAATACTCGTTGATATGTGGAGTGCACAGAAATACCTGATGGTTTCCAGGTTAGTGGAACACCATCTTAACTCATATGTTTGCATGCTGCTAGAGACTTTTCAGATGTAAATCTTGAATCAATTTTGCTTTACTATAAGAATCTAAAATAAAATACCTCAATTATTTAATATTTAAATCAAGAGTACAAATAACACCACGGTCCTCTATGCAAACCCCAAGTGTTTGGGATCTTGAACACAATGCAGCAGATGGGGCTTGTTGCGAGTTTTGGGATAAGGAAGAGCAGATAACAGTATTGGCAGGAAAAAAAGCAGCATAAATAACATATCTTGCTGTGCAGGGGAGGAATTTTCATAGCTTAATGTTAAAATGACCAAGCAGCATATTTTCAGATGCCTGTCATCCAATTTGATAGCAAGAGCCCACAGGCAACCCGGCTTTCTCTCAAGCTTTATATGTTTTTCAGTTTCTTGTAATCTGCATGCTAAATTCAAATACCTTGTTATTCTTTTCCCTTAAACACAAGAATGAAGGCAGCATAATTCAACCTACTAAACCAATACAAGTGCACTAGATTTTATATAACGGAGACATGCATATTATAATTGCTTTCCCCCCCACCCC